>JABXWE010004814.1:0-10842 GCA_014611495.1 Limonius californicus | reverse complement strand
AAAAACAAAGTGCCTCACTATTTCAAAAGAACCCCTAAGATGCAAACTGGTAGCAGATAATAAGATAATTCAACAGGTAAATAGCTTTAACTACCTAGGCATTAACATCTCAAGCTATGGAAACCTATGTGGTGAAGTAAGAACTCAAATCAACAAGGCCGCTAACATAGCTGGGTGCCTGAAAGACACAATATGGCATAACAAATATTTGAATATAGAGAGCAAGACCCGCATATACAAATCATGCATTAGACCTGTCATGACATATGCGGCAGAAACACGTGCAGATACTACCAAAAGCAAGAAAATTTTAAGAACAGCTGAAATGAAAACATTAAGGGCTATTGCAGGAAAGACACTTAGAGACAGAATTAGCAACGAAACAATCAGAAGAACATGTAAAATGGAGGATATAGTAAGATGGACGCGACAAAGAAGGAGAAGATGGAATGAACATGTATCGAGAATGGACGACAACAGAATAGCGAAGATTGCACGAGACAAAAGGCCAGACGGAAAAAGAGAACCGGGAAGACCATTGAAGAGATGGCGGGATAGTTGGGCTTCGATTTCCCAAGAATAAAACTAGAAATTACAGGTCAACGACCTATATTAAGAAGAAGAAGAAGAAGAAGAAGAAGTTATACACAGTGCTACATCAATACGAGGATATACACCCGGAGTCAACATTTATAAGGAAATTCAGATAAGTTTTATTTAAATGTATTGTATAGGTGTTGAATTTATAATTGTGTTTTATAACTGTCAATTAAGTGAGGCCACGAATTTAAGAAAGACCCTGAGAATTTAAATTGTATGTATGCTATAATGTTTAAATCATTTTATGGGCGTAACCAACATTGAAAATTTTATTTAAGCTAGCCGAGGTATAATTAATCAAAATTTACATTTTATTTATATTATAATTAAAACTATAAAGAGTCTACATAGCATTCTTTTGGTCGCTGCCAACGTGGGGCGATTACATCGATTATTAAAAATTACTACATTAATATTATTATTATTATTAATATAAAGATACACAGCAATATATATATTGCTATGAATAACCCCACAACATAATTATATTAAATTTATTAAATACAACATTTTTTTATTTTGACAAAGTGTAATGGTTGGCTAACGTCATAAATATATGTTGTGTATTGTTAAAATAAATAAAGTTATTAAACGAATATCAAATTCTAGATTTTGTTACAAAGTCATTTTTAACACAAACACACATTCACTTTGTAGGAACATGGTAAATAAATTAAATGCAATCTTCAACTAGGAAAACACCAGGTCAGATTTATTAAATCAAAATAACTTTAACACATGTTTAAAATTGAACGAAAATTAATTCTTATTTACAAATATAAAATTATAACACTTAACCTCACATTTTGATTGTTAAGATTAATATAACTCCGCCTCCCAACATTCAAAAATCGACCAAATTGACTTAAATTTAATACTCGGAGCGACAAAACAATAGGTCCTCTCCGTTTGATAACTTTTACCGAACTGTTTTCCTTTAAAATCCGAACATCGTATCTCAAATTTGAATATGTACGAATCAAAAGCTTGGAAATAATTCCCCCTTCCAAAACTGCTTATCAACTATATCAAAAACGACTCTTACAGAATAAATAAATAATTATTTCTAAAAACTAAATTCATAAAAGCAATCTATGAAAAATTAGCAATCTTTTGATACCAAAATTATTTAAGAGTTAAAACAATTTTATAAACACGTGTTCGAAATTCAAATATTAACAAAAATATTTAAATTTCAGATCTTAAACTATTAAAAACAATTAACTAGCCTCCTATTAAACATAAATGTTCACATTTACACCAGCAAAATCAGTTAATTACATAAATATTAGTAAAAAATGAAATCTTATATGTATATATATATATAATTTTTAATTACAACAACAAATTTTTAATAAATCAGGTTGGTAAACCGTTATATATCAAAATTATCTCTATTATCACTGTAATCGAAGTCTGAATCCAAACTTAAAGTAATTCTCCTTCTTAGAGTACTTTATCGCTTACAAGACGTATCGATCTTCTCTCAGATGCTTGTGTTGTGCGTTAAAAGTGCCACAGACATAAAGGACCTACAGTTTAACGTATGCTTCAAACCACAGGAAGTGTAAACACTTCTACTCCAGACAACATTTACTACGCAGAATGCCTCCCTGGTTTATCATTGCCTTGCGAGGGAAAACGGCCGTTTAATATCACACGTTCTGGTACTGGAAATTAAACTCAGAACCTTCAGTGTAGAAGGATAACGCGCTAACCTCTAGCCCACGACAATTGGATTTATTTCTTCAATCATACGTTCACGTTCCCACCACTCTTGAATTAATTTTTCAGTGTGCTCAAAGATTTTTTCCACATTTCAGGCGTAATGATTCGGTTCAAGATCTACATAATTTAATTTACGATTGGACATAATGGCAAACAAAAATAAATTTCTATATTACACGACACCAACTAGTTGCTAAAAGCCAATAAATAGTATTAACCCTGTGGAGTTTTTATACTCCTACAAATTATCATTCGAACTGTATTATCGTAGTAGTAATGGCAGGGGACCGCGGTAGAGTAATGGCCTCAGCGCTTGGCTGCGGAGTTATTCTACCAAAGTCGCTCAGGTTCGAATCCTGAGCACTGCACTTTCCCAGGGTGTTTGTGATGTCTGGGGCATGGGGTTTTTCAAGGGTGGGGCATGTTAGACCTGTGAATAGCACGAAATGTGCTGAGCCGGGGTAAGCTGGGAGGGATGGGAATCTTGGAGTTGCCTTTGGCAACTCCACGAATCATTAAAAAAGAGTAGTAATGGGATGCATATTACGAATAATGTAATTAGGGAATCGTTGGTACATGACTCATACAAACCGAACAAACAATTTTAAGCTTTAACAGAAAGCATTTTAAGTTGAATCACAAAATAAGAAAGATAATATATTAATTATTTCATATTGGTAGTATAACCTTGCCGTTTAAAAATATATTTGATAATTTAGATGATTGTGGAATTAATTTTATAGTAAATTTCGTAAATGTTGAAAATGAGTAAAAATAACTAGGGAAGTGGGCAGCATGCCTTTAAGTAAAATTGATCAGCAAACGGACAGGTCGATGTTTAAGTTCCTACAATTTTGTGTTAATCCGGAAGTATTTTTTTGTTTGCGTTAAACTGTATAACTTTTACTTAAACCTGTTTTTCTGCAGTTAATTACAACTCAGCAAATCAGTTCGTTCTGAATTTAATAACAACCTGTATAACAACTTGTAAAATGAAATAAGACTATTTTAGAATCGGATGATTTTTATCGACGACGTGCTCTCTACAAAACGACTGCATCTCAATCATATCATCGCCCATACAAGTTTACAGTATGGAAATATCAATATGCAATGTAATGTACTGTTCTATTAATAGCAAATACTTGATTAATTAACACCCACCGATTCAAATAAAACATTCCCTGAAATTAATCCTAGTTTAGTAGTAATTAATAATAGTCCATTTACGCTTCTTCTTCTTTTTAAAAAGTGTGTTTTGCATACATTGCATACATGTTGTTTCGTTCTAACTATTCTAGTACATTTCCAACGCTATTCTCGTTTGCTTGTTGTTTACCACCTAGTCTTGCATTGAAGTCGCCAGTTATTAGGGTTAATTTTGTAGGATTTTCTTCCAATCCTCTTGTCATTTCTTCATAGAGTTGTTCAACTTCTTCGTCTCCATAGCTGGAGGTTGGGGCGTATACTTGTATGATCTTTACATTTATTGTATTTCAGATGTTAATAATGTTTATGTAGATTACCCTGTCGGATATTTCTTTAAAGTGGATGACGTTGTTCGTTATTGTTTGTTAATCAGAAATCAGACTCCATCTTCGTGTAAGTCTTCTCTTCTCTTGAAGTATACCTGACGTCGCTCATGCCTAATATGTACCATTTCATTTATTCCATTTCGATTTCCAATTCTTCTAATCTGTCATCTGATGAGAGGAATCTACATTATATGTTACAATAAATAATTTAGTTTGTTTCACGGCCTAGCATTTTCCCAATGATTTATAGCACCCTCTTTCTTTCTCTTACATTGGTCACTGCCTTAACCAGGAAGTTGTACACCGCTGGGGACTGAACGTTATTTCTTATTTCTTCTTTCTTTCTTATTACTTCCTATATTTTTCTTTCCCTTCATTCATTTGGGAAGTGTTTAGCCACGCACCACCACGCTGGCAAGGCGGTTGAGTGAGTGCATTTTAAAGCTTCTACTAGCTTTAATTTTAGCAGTCCCCCACAGCTGAACCCAGATTTTTTAACGAGGTTCTTACTCCTTCCCCTCCTCCTCGCTCATCGTGGCTTGGCACAGGCAATGGCTGAGCTGATGATCTAGATGGCATTTATATTGACATTCGTTATTAAATACTTCATCAAAAGTCTCGTACTCTCTCTGTCAACTATTTGACGTCCACTGCTGGACATAAGCCATTTCTAAAATGTTTCAGTTACGTCTATCATCCTCTTTATTGATCCAGTTTTCAGCTATTATTTTGATATCACCCATCCAACGGCTCTTGGTCTCCATTCGATTGTGCTTTTTGGCCATAATCCATGGAACTGACTGATTTTTGATTAGTGTCAGATTCAAAACATTTGGTCTTACATACCTGGGGTAACGTCGCTCTAAATACTGACATTTCTATTTCATTTAGAAGGTTTCTTGACCTTAAAACGCCACGTTGCCAGACGTGTTGACAAGTTTTTGAATATATAGACTTGGGAAGGTAGATACCCCTAGCTCTCGATTACTCTAGTAACATCAGGGTTGGAAAAATAAGAGTTGATCAAGATCACTAGAAAAGATAAAAGAGAAAGACGGTGCCTCAAAGACTAGTTGAAGACGGAGTGCTGATCCAGGTAGGATACCTCGGGATTGCTGGTTCCCGTATTCGCTAGGTGCGGGCTCCCGAGGTTAGTCTCGTACAACATTTGCGTAATATGGTGGAACACCATCATATTGGTAAACAGAGTTGAAAATGTAGCAGATCAACTGGAACTCTAGAACGACGTAAACACTCAACATTCCCAAGTACTTTTCTACATTGGTGTCAGGCTTCTTTTGCATGGAATACCACCCCAAACAGTAATACCAAGCTGATTTAAATGCCATTAATGAATGTTGTTATAATATTAGGAACTGGATACCAGCCGATACAGCTAGCAAAAGTGGCTGTGGTGCAGCGGTTGACTGTTGCGCCGAAGAATCTCGATTCTAGATTCTTTACATGGCCACTTTCTTTCGGAAGGCAGTGGCATACCACAAGGTACTGCTGCCAAGAGCACCTTCTATGAATAAGAAGTGTAAAACAGTTCCTGGGGTTCGGAGCTCGCGTTCAACAGTAGGTTCTCTGTGTTTGTGTACATTACTATAAACGCAAGTCATAAACATAGGATAGAAGGTCACCGCGCTTTCTCGAGAGGGACTGCGGAAAGAAAGAGGTAGAGTTACGCCTGTTCGTGTGGCCAAACAATTTGAAATTTGCTTGTCCTTATTCTTATTTTATGTAGGTAAGAACATATTTTTCTTAATTCTTCAGTGGATGACAATATCCATTTCTTCATGGTTCTACCCCAGTTTCTTTTTCCCTTTGGCCCAGAAACCCCTTGCTACTTTAATTAGCCTTTCATTGTTTGCTGTAAGGTGTCGTCCCATCCCTTTCTTCTTCTATTTACAATTTTCATGATGTCTGTTAATTCACTGTCGTCTCTTATGTCCTGATTTAGAATTCTCTTCTTGTGTTTGCTGTTAATGTCCGTAATGTATTTATCTGTGCTGTCCTGTTCTGCTGGTGTCGGATCTTGTTTCCGCCCTATATTCCAGTACTGATCTAACCATCGTCTTGTATATCTTAACTTAATTTTCTGTGATTAGAGACTTATTCCTGCAGGTTACGTTCCGAAGACACCCAGATGTTCGAGATCCTTTCATGGTGTTGTCTGTAAAATTTTTCTCAGTGCTCCTAATTATTTTAGAGAATATTTGAGTGTCCCTTTGAGATGGAATAGTAATAGAGATGCTAAAAACGGGGGACGCATTGTGCTGAAAGAACTAAAGAAGCGAAACAATTTGTGTCTAGAAAAACAAACAGTCCCAAATTCCTGGCATGAAGCAGAAGTTAGAAGGTTAACAAATTACAGGCCAATATGCTTACTTTCGCAACTATACAGAATATTCACAAAAATAATAACAAGGGAACAAGCTGGGTTTCGCAATAGATTTAATAACGGACCACTTATAAATGATGCCTGTACTATTAGAAAGGGCAAAGCGTAATATTTGTCTATATACGTAGCCTACATAGACTACAAGAAGGCATTTGGCTCGATTGAGATATAGGCAATCTTAAGATCCCTAAAAAACTGCCGAGTAGATAGTACGTACTCTGACGTAACTAAGAACATCTACGAAAATACAAAAATCTACGTAAAAATGAATACAAATACGAACATCATAGAAATAAAAAGAGGAATTAGACATAGAGACATCATTTCACCCAAATTATTGATAATCGCAATCAAGGGATATCTTCAAAACACTCAAGTAAACTGAGAAGGCAATAACAGTAGATGGAGAGTACTTGAATCATTTAAAATTGCCGACGACATGGTCTTGATAAGCAATAGTTCCAAATAATTGCAGGAAATGATAGACGAGCTCAACACAGGATCTAAATCAGTTGATCAGTTATCAAATACCAATGACTACAACGATATCCGTATCATTTTTAAAAACAAACCGTTAGAAAAAGTAGATAGTTACGTATACTTAGGGCAACTAATAACAACTGCAAAGGACAACATCACACCAGAAATTACCCGAAGCACAAGACTAGGTTGGAGCGCATTTGGCAGACTAAAATATATACTGAAATCCAATATACCAATCACACTTTAAAGGAAAGTGTTCAACCAATGCATCCTTCCAGTCTTAATCTATGGTTCAGAAACATGGAGCTTAAGTATAAAGAACGCAAGAAAACTTAGAGTAACACAACGCGCTCTGGCGAGGCAAATACTAAATATAACCTTGACAAACCACAAACGGAATGAATGTACAAGACAGCAAACCAAGATGGAAGTCGTATTACAGAGAGCAGCACAATTAAAGTGGAATTGGGCTGGTCACCTGGCCAGGATTACAGATAATAGATGGACCAAAAGAATATTAGATTGGAGACCAAGGATCGGAAAAAGAAGCAACGGTCTACCGAATATGAGATGGAGCGACGATGTCAAAAAGATGGCGGGCTGAATGGATGACTGTAGCCTAAACTCAACAGGGGTGGAAGAGTTTGGGGAAGACCTACGTCTTACAGTGGACTGAATTAGGCTGATAGTGATAGTGATAGATCATCAGACCTTACATCAATGAATTTTTTTTTTTGAGTGTAATATATCTATGGTAAGACCTAAAAAACCTTTGGAACACATTGATTAGTATTAAGGATTGTGCAATACATTTTTGTTACTGTTATAAAGTGCTATCAACGATGTATCAACGCATAGGAAATACAGTGTCAATACAGTTTTTCCAAGTAGTTGTATGTTATATAATAACAAAGTATTAGTTCACCATCTATTGGCAGTTACTTTTGACCATCTCTGTATTAATCCGCAGTTTATCAAAGCTACTGAATGTATGTTACTTTTGTTGGGTATATTAAACTTGAATTGCATGTTAAATCCATATTTAGATACTGTTACAGTGTGTACATATTTTATGTGAAATTTTTCGGCATTCTAGTGAACATTTTTTGATTACATAATTACCTGGACATGCGGATGGGAATTACATTCCATAACCCATCACCTTCGGGGCGTTCCTATAAGTAAATCTGACATCCTGGCTTAAAGGGTTTTTATGTAAAAATGAAAAAGCGACATTAAAGGAAAGTATTAAATGCACTCTTCCCAGACCCTCGCGCGATAGCGATAAAAGGCTTGCATAATCAGTTTACCAACTTAAAAGGAAGCCAGGCAACCGAAATGAACAACAGATATTAGCAGACGCAAAGGCAGAAATATCTAAATATCGGATCATTAACCAAGGAACAATTACAGCACACAAATTGCGTAGCGGGTCTCGTATCTTAACAACTCACACAGTAAATTGTAACTTTGTGGGGTTGCCAACCTACCGTACAGCTGACCCACACTGGTGGCCCGCATTCCAGGATGACCCTACAGTTACCACCAAAATGTTTAGCCCTAATCGAAAGGGAACAATTAGTCAAACACTACAAAAACGACAAACAAAACAAATTGAAGGTATTGTTCATTTCGAAACCTGTTCTCGTCTTTTAAGCGATGTTTGTTATTTAAACGTTGTTGTTCCAACGGTTATCATAAATATCAATATCATTAATAAGTAATACAACTATAGTAGACATAACAAAGCCTTTTAATATTACGTCGAAAAGGATAATAATTTTAATAAACTAAACCCTCCGATCAAGAAAAACGGAAGCAGCTTTGTAAAATAGAACTTTCAAAATGTGGAGGATTACCGACCATTCCGTATACCAACATTGTAAACCACATTATAGGAAAACTGTATACAGACAGTCACTAATATGATTATAAAACGAAAAGTGCGAGGAGTGAAAAAAGATATAATAAGGAGCGGTTAGCGTAACGAATAGAAATGGTAAAAAAAGTATAAAAACAAAGAATGAGAAAAGTAGAGAAAAAGATTAACAAGGAGATAGTGAGTAGTTGTAAAAACCCAAAAGTACATCAAAATATCATACAACAAAGGTGTGAAAAAGTAAAAGGAAAATCAAAGAAAATAAGGAACAAACAAAGTGGAAAACATATTGACGAAGCAACAGATAGACTGAGAATCAACCGAAAGTAAGTAGCAGGAAAACAGACAGTGAGAATAGTGATATAGCATATATAAAAAGTAATCGCAGATACTGAAAAACAGGTAGGAAGAAAAACAGCCAATAATGACCAATAGTATCATATAACAAATGTGTGAAATACTTTAAATAAAAATACATTGCAAATAATGAGAAACAGTGAGATTGAAAAACAGGAAACTGAGAATCAGATAGAATGGGTATCAGCAAAAAAAGATGATGAACAGTTACAACAGTGAAAAATGAACAGATTGCAATATACCAAACTGTGAAACAAATTGAAAATCACAAATACAAAACAGTGAAAGAGGAATCGAAGAGAATAATAGAAAGAAAACAAGTTTCTATAAACAGTACCGAATAGGTAGAGCTAATATATCAGAAGTATGAAGCAGTAAAAATGTAAATCAGATAAGAACTGAAAACGAGAAAAATCGAGAAACTAAGAACAGAAAACTACAATAATCAGTGTGGGAAAACAAAATGGTGAAAATAGATACAATTCGATGGCAGGGAAATAATGTAGGTACAGACATAGGAAGGGTAAAAATAAGCAACGAAAAGACAGGGGGAGAGGTATTAGATGAAAGGAGAAACTAAGAAAATAAATTAGAGCATAGACAAGAAACAGAGCAAGTAGAGATTAATGAAACAGTTAGTATTTATTATTAATGTAATGCTATAATTTCTTAGATATGAAACCCCTACCTGCGGAAAGGCGGTACGGAGACAAAAATAGAGACAGTGAGAAATAATTATAACATAAAATAGAGAGTGTTTTAGAATCAGGGAGTATAAGAAACGGAAAGAGTGAGAAATATGGCCAGATAGTCAGGAACAGACAGAGTAAGACCAGAGAGAATAAGAAACACAAAAGAATGACAACCAGGTTAGGAAAAAAAAAACTTCAAATTGGTAGAAAGAAAATTGTTAACAGGCAGACAAATGGATAACTTGAAGAACGAAGAAGAAGAGGAAGAAGAACGGAATAGCATCCTTTGATAAAGTAAAAACCGGGTAAGCCTGTGAAACAACTAAAGTGAAACACAAGAAGTAAAACAGTGTAAACTTGAAAACTTTACTCAAACGGGAAGGACACCAATATCTGCATTTTAAGTGCATTTGAAGTATCCCTTCTCCTATGATGGGCAAAAATAATAAGGGAATCTTTATTTCTTTATCTGAAAAATGAAGAGAGTGAAAATCCAAGAAAATAGAAAACAAAACGAAAAAAGAAAACAGTAACTGTGTAAAACACAGACAGAAGAATGGAAGAAATGAATACTATGCAAACAAAAATGTAACGCATATGAGAAAATGGAAAACATGAGTAACATGCGGGAAGAACCTGTAGGATAAAGTGGGAAACGGGGAAAATGCAATACAAGGGTACAAAACAGCGTAAATGGAACAACGAAAGCAGAGGAGTCAGAGGGGATTCAATCAGCTTTAGATTTTTTATTTTTGAAAAATGTGGTCTCCCTCCCCCTTCACTATGTGAACGAACGATGTTTTGCTAAAAATGTTTTTCAGAATTAATTAAAGTATGTAATTTGCAGTTACTTTTGTATTTTAACATTCTGTTGCTCAGAACATTCTCTGATATATTCGTTTTTTACTGCAATCACTAAATACGTTTACACACTTTTAGCTATTCTCCTCGTTTTATAATGTGTGCATGTACATCCGAGGAATCCAGATAAAAGAAACAAATAGAGAAATATACAGAAGAAGGTATAATAATAGAGGTTGATATACTAATTTTTCATGATACAAATATAATTACCATATTATGTGTTACCTTCTACCGCAAATGCATGCTTGTAAGTGTAAAACTATACAAAAAAGATACCAAATAGTAATCGATATATTAAAT
>JABXWE010004813.1:0-81194 GCA_014611495.1 Limonius californicus | reverse complement strand
GTGGGCTCCGAACCACGGGAAGTGTAAACACTTCTACTTTAGAGAAGATTTACTAGGCAGAATCAAGAAACCATAATTAACAAGCCCATAAATTTATGACTATACCTTTTGGGACACCCTGTATATATATATATATATATATATATATACATATAATAACAGACAATCCACACGTGAAGGAAATGCACGCACTTTTTACTGAATTAAAACTAAAAACTATGGAAATAGTAGTAATATGGATCCCGTCACATACGAACATCCGTGAAAATGATCAAGTAGATCAACTAGTAAAACAGGCCACCACGCTTAATGAAATTGATAACAGTTGTACAACAGAAGACGTAAAGGTATTAATAAAATATAATATTCAAGAAAAATGGTATGGCGATTGGAATGCAATACAGTCAAATAAGCTCCGTGGTGTTAAAAGCGAAACTAGCAAGAGGAACCATAAGTTCAGTCTAACCCGTAAGGAAATAACAGCAATAAATTGTCTTAAAACATCCTATGACTACATATTTGAAATATTCTAATCTGTGATGTATGTGATACACCCCTAACGGCTGAACACACCATCATCAACTGCACCAAGTTTTTTGTCCAGAGGATTACTCTCCACTTTCCCAACAATATAAATGAACCTCTCAGCACACAAAAAGAATCTGTACATGAAATATTAAATTTCATAGAAGTAATCAAAGTTCCAATATAAACAAATGTAATAGAAAATATTGTAAAAAGGTACGAGGCTGTTTCAAATGAAATCCGGATTGCGTCTTTAACTAAGTTAAATACATTCCCTATTACAAATAATGAAAATAATGACTTAGTTCACACATTTAGGGAGGCCATGAACTGATTATTAAGTGTCCGGAAACGAAAAACACATTTAATTTCTCATTTGATAGCTATGGCGTCACTTCAAAGTTGCACCAGCGAAAAAATGAGTTCTGTGATAAGATTTTTAACTGCAGAAGGAGTGAATCCTTCTGAATTTCATTTAAGAATGCCTAAGGTGTACGGAAGTAGCTGTTAAGCTCGTCCAAGTGTGTTTGAATGAACAAAAAAGTTTAAAAGTGGCACCGAAACTGTGAAAGATGCACCACGACCAGGACAAGCAAACCGTGTAATCACTGAAAAGAACATTAGAACTGCACAAGAGCTCATTTTACAAAACAGACACATAAAACTAGAAGAAATTGCTTTAAAAATTAATGTGAGTATCGGTTCTACACATAATATTGTTTTTGGGCAGTTGAAATACCGAAAAGTTTGTGCAAGATGGGTCCCTAGGCAATTATATATAATAATATTCATCTCGTAATCATGTTTACTATTTTGAATTATATAGGGAATTTTGCTAATTATTGCGATTGTTGTTGTTGTTAAAATATACATTTTGCTTTAAAACAAAATTGATAAATCAACAGTTCTATAGTTTGTTCCGATATTAGGTATCAGTTATATACTTGTAGCTATAGTTCTACTTTCTAGCCTTTTCGATTACGAGATTGGATCAGTGTGTCGAATCCAACCTTTTAAATATGTTCATATTTTATTTATTACTTCGCAGAAAAAAATTACATGTGTCATACTTTGTCTAAAATACAATCTATACAAAGATACGGTCTAGAACGTTTTGGCGAAGACGGTTTGGCGCGGCCGGTTTCGCGCGGTTGATTTTATGTAGACCCGTTTGGGCGCAGATCCGTTTGGGTGCTGACCCGTTTTGGCGTAGAACCGTTTGGATGTAGATACGATTCAGTGCAGAACGGTTGGGCGTAGGGACGTTTAGGCGCAAACCTATATGAAAGTCGTTTATTTCATAAAAAGTTTTGTGTTATTAATAACAATTTTATTAATAAAACCAACTGATAGAACAACTAATTTATTAAAAATCTGTTCACCAAACGTTCAAAAATAAGCATTCTTAATAATTTCTTATACCACACCAATGTTGCATTTATGTTGTTTAATCAGAAGATTACTATTTGCCTACCTCAACATATATCGTATGTCATTGAATGTTATGACACCTTCGTACATATTTTTTATTATTAAAAATTAAACACAATTTTGATGAGAGTATTTTACTTCATATTATGTCTAGTGTATTTGTTTGGTATTTCCCTTTCATCCAGACAATTTGCTTATAGATAAATTAAAAAACACAACTTTAAGGATAAATATTTATTATTAAAATTAATTGTTTTACTGTTATATACTAATAATTCTTTAAAATACCAATTCCCAAAACTTAAAATCACACAAATACAAATATATACTTGAAACTCAAATAAATAAATTATTCTTTACGACTAATTTTTTATATTTTATACTCTAATGTACGTTTGCGCCCAGACGTCCTTGCGCCCAGCCTGGTCTGCGCCAAACCGTCCCTGTCCCCAACCAGTTCATGCCCAACCGTTCCTGCGCTGAAACTGGTCTGCAGCAAACCGGATGCGCCAAAACGTCCGGTTTCTATAAAGATACGTATTTAAATTAAACTGTTGCCAATTCGTGCCTACCATTGGAAAATCAGTTCCTCAAGACGTTTTTGACCGACAAACTTAGAGCTGTCCATCAAAACAGCAAAAACAATATCTTACTATACAAGGAAACACAAAAGTTTAAGTGATAACCAATAAAAATTATACTACAAAATGAGGACAAACAATAGGTAAATTATGTCATTATTAAATGATTGGGAAACTATTCTGAGCTTTTTAATTACGAAGAAATATATCACTCATTAAAAATACTGGGTGGAGTGATGAGACATAAGTTTTTGACTATTCCCGATTGATGTTGTTAGGTATGTTAATCCAGGAAAAAAGTTCCGAGGAATGAATTGCTACGACAGTGTATTTCAAATAAATAAGTTCTGTTTACTTACCGAGTGGAATTTCTGCTACAAGAACTACTGACACATTGTTATTAGTAGCTAAGTTAGTTACTTGTTTAGTAAATTAATACTAAAAATTTACACACCTTCACGTCCCATTACTGGGCCTTGTCACTTTTGTTTGTCACGTGCTACTTGTCAATGTTAAGGTAGAAGCACGGGTTCAGCGTCGAAGAGTTTGATCATTTTAGTGGTATCTTAAATACATAATTAAACTCACAGTAACTAGAACACTAGTTTTGTTTTGTCAAATACCATTACAGAGTATTAATCAATTAAAAAAATGTTTTTAATCATATCGCAGAAGATTTTATAAAAGTGTGCTCCAATGTCACGAAACCTAGGTTATCGTAAAAGTAAATCTTTGCTCTAGTTGTTCAAGGGCCTTTTATGAAAGAATTTAAACAATTTCACCTTGGTTTTCCTCAACTATTACTCTTCCATTTCTTCTTATATTGAGCTTCTTCACGCCATCTAGTCACTCTTAGGTGCCTCCTGCCCTCTTCTACTTTATCCACCTTCGATTTACGTGGATTTCTAACCTTCGCTTACTTTCTGTGTTGCCCTTGCGAATTTCTTCATGCTGCTCTGTCCTGGCATTCTTTCCACATCAATATATTCTAGCTTTCTGTTAATTATTGTGTCTTCTTAGTTGATCTCTGTCGGTCTTGCTATCTTTTCTACACTTCAGAAACAACACATTATATCAAATTGTCAGAGTTCGGTCGTAATGTTAAATTTCTTAGCGACTTCACTTTGTCTTTTTACTTTGTATTTTCACGTTGTATTTTCACTTTCCTTCTGGTTGCAGTTAAAGTCGTTAACTTGAATAATTCCTTCATGGTTTCAGATATGTTACTATTGCGTGTCTGCTTGCTCATAATTGATAAACAATTGGTGCCGGTTAATAATTAATGTATAACATTTTTCAGTATGATCTATATCTTTGAATCTATTTTGATATTTCGCAAGTATCGTTTGTATCCTATATTTTAGTTTAGTAGTATGTAGTATTTGTTATATCTCTATTTCCCTACCTCACTAATTCTCTTGCTATTCGATCTTCTCCTGGGCCTTGTTATTTTGTAATTCTTTGAATACCCTTCTTATCTCTTCTATAATTTCTTTTGTTTTACCTTCAGTAATTCTTTCGTAGCTCTTGCGTAACGTTGTTCCGGATTTAAATTCTTTTTGTTATGGTTTTTTTCTATATTAATTTCTGGATATTTTTTGTTATTGTTCTATCGTTTATTAACTTTTGCACATGCCACTTCCACTGCTGTTTATCGTTTTTTGTAGTTAGCTAGTCTCTGTCTATCTCCGCTCTGTGGTCCATCATTATATCATCGATCTGGTTTAGTGATGGTCCATGTAGTTGTTGCTTTAAGCATATCTGCATGCTATTTTTTTAAAATACGTCTTCGCTCACGTTTTCTAGGATTCTTATGTCGTATGAAAGTCGCTTTACACAGTTTCACAGTTATTCTTTTAAAAACAATTTTGTAGTATAATATTTTACGATTTTTTTAAACCGAATTTGTGAGTCGAGCATCTAAATGAGTTCCGTTTTTAATTAGTGCTTAACGCGGCAAGCATCGTATTGACTGCAATAAACTATAATTAATGCTGATAGGAGAGTTCCAAATAGAGCTTACATATTAATTCATTATCTTGTCATATAGGATCTATAGTATAGATAGTACTTTCTAAGTATGAAAATTTTCAACAAGTTATTCAGCGAGTGACTAAGTAAGAATGGGTAAGATACGGTGAATTGTATCTAATACATTTCTTTTTCAACCTCGAAAGCTACCCACGTTTAGCACTTTCATATTTCCCAAATGTTTATATACATTAATATAACTCGGGAGATTTGTACATAAACCATATAAATAAGTACTCAATAGGTACTTTAAACGTTGAAGCTACTAAGATTCAGTAAAAAGTGTTGGTTTAAAGTAAACAATATTCTGTATCATAGTATTATATAATGCATAACCTAAATTTTCCAAATTACGTTTTTTAAAATATGATTTACATTCTCCTATTTTTTAGAGCACTTCCCATATTGACACTTATGAACTAACTTTCTCATCGGTTTGTGGTATGATACTTTTTGAGTAAGCATAATAAATGAGAAGATTGTCCCTTACGGTGCCATTTCGCTTAGCATTCGAATATGATTATAGAATTCGAAATCCTTGTGACATTTACAGCTATATATGTGTCCATCCGTGAACACGCTATGTGTACATTGTTTATTGCCGTAGACGATAAATATAATTATATATTTAAGAAGGTATAACACTGTATAGCTAGCTGCTATGTTACTTCCATGCACCTGTTGGTAATACGAATACATAAACTGTGAGTGAATAGTAAAATTTTCAATATTTCAAGTCTGTTGCTAAGTGTCCAAGCGAAAAGCAGTAGCTTGATTAAAAAATCAGGTTGTGAATACAACAGACAGATAATCTACACACTCAAACGTATCATCAATAATAACAAAATACTTAAGTGTGCTGCTTCTATTGAATCTTTATTACTTTTCTAAAGTGATTTTTCTGTGACTTTGTCAGTAGTACTAAAAATCATTCAGTCGTGCTTTACTGTTTGTGCAAACTACTACTACAACAGAACAATTATTTACGAAGAGTTGCAGTAGAAGAAATGCAGGTTAGAATTATTTTAATTGTGTCTTCTGATTTTGCTTTATTATTGTGCAAGATTAAAAATTAAAATTTTTTTCGTTACGTACATTTTTGTATTAAGTAAATTTACATTTAGGATGCAAATCGCCATGAGGATATTAGTAATTAATAAAAAACGAAAAATGCCGCGACAGAAATAAATGCGGGAGAAAACGAGTGAAAGCGAAAGTAAATGAAACGGGAAAGTAATGATATTTCGAACACAAGGTTGGAACAATATTGAGAAAGGAAAGGGGATAAACTGGTTGATGTCCAAAGGTCTCATAATGGGATAAGTGATTAACGTAGTAAATAAAACAAAGTCGAATCCCACCAACGTTTTACGTTGGTGGGATTCGACTTTGTTTTATTTACTACGTTAAGGAAAGGGGAGATAAGGAAAACCTCGGGCAAGATGTAGATCCTCTACCTCTCCTTCAATTCTTCTTGTTCTACCGCCTTCCTCTGTCTCTCCTCTCTTACTTACGTACGGTTACGACTACTGCTTTCTTTAGCAAAGGGACGAATAGACAGTGAAAAGTAAAAAGTGTTAAAGAAGAAGGAGATGGTAGAAAGTCTTGTGTACCGATTTTTCCTGTCGGTACTGGGGGGTTGTAGTTCTGTTATAGACGCCACTTTCGGTGTCTTGGTGTTTATCGTATAATTAAAACACTACATATCTTTAAAATAGCTTTATTTAAGAAAGTAGAAGCGATGTTTTACAAACAACGGTCGGAGAACAAGTGTCCCACATGTGCCCTTTCTCAATCCAAAAACTACCGCGATTTACATGTCGATAGGGATTAGTGACCATGTGGACAGTCCTAAATACATCGAAACCTAAAAACCCATAAATAATATATGGGGCACCGGCGCGTTGTTTGAAGCGTCCGGTAGAATACGAAACGGTACATCTGCAGGTCGCCATTAATCAACACAAATATTTAACAAAAGCACATGGCCAAATTAGTTGGACATAACAAAAGGAAAGACGCGGCAGATACAAGAAAAAGGAGCGAAATAACAATTTAATTCTCAATTTATTGATAACAATTGTACTACAATTACATTTGTCAATTTATGGATATTATGTGTTGTAGTTTAAGTGGCTCATACAAACAGTATTTACATTATTTAAATTTGCCGCTTAAACGAATAATTATTAAACTATAATTTTTTCGGATACAACATAGCTTAAACCATCCAACCATTATGTGTCGCGAATACTTCTTTTAAGTAAATATATGTATGAAGATTAGATTAGTTTAAGCTACATGCACTTTATTAGGTTAATATTAATGTACAATATTAATTGGTTTTAGTGATAAGAACAAACTTTTTGAATATTGCGACTTTAGTTTATTTTGACTTGCATCTACCGGAATATCTATCGAAACTCCTTCCATGCTCACAAGCATGGACCACAGGATAAAGAACATCGATATTGCTTCCCGGTACTGTGCGCCGTATGCAGACATAATAAAGTACTGGGTTTTCTTTCAGTTGTGATATTTCGCCTAATTTCTTACAGAGCGGCACGGGATAATAGTTACACTCATTCGTCTTCATTTTCTTACTGCAATAAGTTGTTTTGGAGTGATATCCATAGTTATCTGTACACATTTCACCAAATGCTTTCAATTGCCCATCGAAAGGATCTTTAACACAGAAATGGTGGAGTTTGCAGTTTTCCTGATCAGGGAACACTCCCGTAGATGTACAAATAAAATCAAGGTTCGAAGCACATGAGGGATTTGCCCCCTTGGTGCAAGTGCCTTTAAGGCAGGTTTCACCGCTATCGCATTTGCCACCGTCGATTACGTTCCAGCCGCCACTTCCATCAGTAATGCATAGACCTATGGAAGTGCAATCTTGGCATACAAGTAAGTTGTCCTTGCTGCAGTCTTCTTTGCCAAGAAAAGGAGAAACTTCTCTTCTTGTTACTGTTAAACGGTAATCAATGAGTTCGCTGATCTTTGATTGGGAAGCCTCCATAGGAAGAATCTATAAAAAATGTAACCTCTTTAGAAAGGAGTATCCATTTAGGCAAAGAGATGTAGTTCAATTGTTAATATGTCATATGAGTATAATAAAATAAATATCGGCCATGAGGAAGAACTTCACTACCAAAATTCATATGTTTAACTGAACAGAAATTGGTCACTGTTCATATTAATATAACCATACAGGCGAAGCTCGTTCAGGGTTTACCATAAATGTAGTTGCAATAACCGGAAAACAAATCCCATTAATTAAAGTTGCAAAAAATATTAATCAATTGACTCTACCTTTGCTCTCTACAAGTAAATACATATGTATAATCAAAACCCTGTCTCTTGCAAGTAAACGTAATAGTATATCCGAGAGATGACACCCTGGTCAGCGACATGAGCCCTTGAACTGATTTCTTCTTCCAGTAATCCATGCTGCTTGTGGGTGAATCCAACAGTATTCGAGAATAATTAGTTGCTCGTGGTAAAGATAGCAGTGTCCAGAAAATAAAACAGCTACCTGTAGTAACAACGTCTTTTTTGTGCTTGTGGTGAAGGTTGCAGGTTCAAAACAACATTATATCATGTTTTTTGTGCGGTTAAGTTATCAGTTCGAGGTCATCTTAGCAAGCATATGCATCTACGCAGAAAGTTCAATAATCTTGATCAGCGTCTGCAAGTTTTGAGGTGCTAATCGCCACGATTAAATGGAGTTCCATACAATCTGGGGATGTGTAATGGATAAGCACTGCCTGTGAAGATCAGTTCAAGGACTGGCTGTCGGATCAATCAATATGGGCGGTTACTCATACGATTTGATAAACAATTCTATCGCTCTCGACTTTACACATAAAAAGTGGACAAGCATTAGGAAAATCACGTTACTTTGGATAATTTACACATATATTTATAGCTTAATAACGTTAGAGAACATATTGGGTTTCAAATAGAATTTACAATTTGTAATCCCATTACATTTACAATTCACACATTTTGTTATTTAATTTATAAACAGTTTGTATTTATATGTAGGTACTTACAAAATTTATTAAAACTATACCAAGTAAGACAGTTTTCATGGCTCTGCTGATATATTTCTCTTTGAATCAAACCAGAGTATAAGCGATACTACTTTACGTGTTACTTACAGTTCCTTCTTATAGCTTTGGCTATTTCAAGCTCGTCTATAGGCATTGTTTGTTCAGCTATGCAATAATTTGAAAACCGTGTAATTTTGTATCAATTGAAGATAACATGGCGGTTTGATCAATAGCTTTCCGAAAAATCACTTAATTGCTCATTCGCTTTACAATTCATAGAAACCTGAAATGGTATCATCGAGAAATATTCACCTAATATCATTCTACTAAACTAGGTTATCTTTTTTTTTAAATAACCTATTTCTATTGAAGTAAAAATGAGTACACAGTTTCAGTTTTACATGATCTTATGTCGTTGATTTACATATTTAAATTATTCTTGTTCTTCAATTATTGTATTAAGAAAAATGTATTAGAAGTTGTTGTATACTGTTCAATTGCTGAATAATATAATGCAATTACTTGATACATAATGTATATCTTCATTGTCACTTGAAAGATTACGTGACACCATTATGAAATTTCTTAATACTTCCAATATATGTATATACCAACAGTAGTTTTAGTATTATTAAAACAATGGTGTACCTTTTTAATTTTTATCCATAGATTGAACTAAATGACCCGAGGCATTAATATACAGTTTTGTAGCTAGCAAACGGTTTAAAAAAATAACAGGAACATTTAGACAGTCAAACTAAATTGAACGACAACATTATTAGTTAATTGCTATCCAGTTCGTAAAATGATTATTATCAGCAGAACTTTGTGTACGATTTTGAGTGCTAAATATAGAAAGGTAGGAACTAGTTGCAGTTTATTTGGATAAACAGGTCATTATTAAATTAATTTAATTTAAACTGTTTTTGTTGTCCGAAACTACTTTCCTAATGATGTTTTAAAATACGAAACACCTTGTCTGCGCAGGGACCAAAAATACTAAAATTAAATTTGTACTATGACAATAACTTTGCAATTTTAAATACAAATAAAGTTATGGATAACGTAACATTTATACTCGCAACTGATTTTATTTTTCTTAATTTCTATGATTCATTTATTCTCCTATTTAATCATGTTCTCTTTTTGCGAACACGAGAAAGCTCAGCTTTTGGTTGTAATTGCATTTAGTATTTTGCTAACAGCGTAATAAAAATGTAATATATCGATAGATGTTGGATGTCATTCAAAGCAAAGGGCTGTTACAACACTTTCATTTGAAAATGGTCAAATAATGTATTGTTCTGGGTGTAAAACTGATATTGTTGATTTGGTTTTTATAGTTAATACCATCGAAAATTTAAAGATTATATTGTAGATCAGATATGCTATTAGTATCTTATTTATGGTACAAATGCTTTTGCGATTTATTTGCGTTTTAGATTATATTTCAAGTGCAAGTGAACACTCTATATTGACTTTGTTTAGATCTGTTTGTTATAACGATAACTTTGTATTGTAATGTGTATTGTAACCACCTGCTTTGATAAAATTATACTTGATATTTTATTGACTCATAAAAGATATGAAAACGATAAAGATTGTGTTGAAAAAATATTACCAATAAAGAAAATTTACATGAGAGTCTTATATAACATTCTCTAAATGCTGGCCTTGGAGAGTAATGATTATTCTGTTGCATCTGATTAAACAATTAGAAAAGAAACTGGATGAGAAGAAACCTCCTGTACCACCACTAATAAATTTGGTCAATATAGAAAATTACTAACAAGTACATAACCTCATGCGGATAGCTTATGTTAGACACAAAGTAACGGCCATGAATCATCGCTCTTCTACGCGCAGAACTACTAGAATACTTTACATATGAAACTGAATAAGACAGACCTTTGAAAGTCATGGCCAGGGGATTGCACCCAACATGCCCGCCATCAATGATTATAGAAGATCTGATTAGAAAAAGCTTTAAGGTAACGCAAGTTACGAACATTATTAAAAAAGAAACAAAGGACAACATTGTCGCTAAGAAACCTTTACCGTTATTCATGCTATCCTTTGACAAATAAGAAGACAGTAAGCAAATATTTGAAATCAAACAAACTGCAGGTATGATAGTAACAATTGTACTTATACGCAAGAAAACAGCCCTCATCCCGCAATGTGAAAAATGTCAGGCGTTCGGGCACACTCAAACATATTGTAATAGAGAACCAAGATGCGTGAAATGCGCAGGAAAACATCTTACTACAAATTGCATAACAACAAAACTTGAAAAGGGTAAGTGTGCTAACTGCGGCGAAGCTCATCCGGCAAACTACCGAGGATGTATAATAGCTAAAGAACTTCAAAAGCGAAGAGATAACACCTTACAAGAAAGAAATAGAAACAACCAAAGAACAACTACTGCGCAACAAACGGCAACGTTAGTGAAAACCTCACGGAATTTTCCTACATTGCCAATTGCTGGACCAATGCTCCAACAAAGCACAGCAGGGAACTTTTATGCTCAGAAGATAAAAAATAAGTCGCAACAAGGTATAAAGGAAGAAATAAACTTGGACGCAATTAACAAAACACTTGAAGCAATACTTGGAAAACTTGATAGGCACGAGAACTCCATCACATCTATTCTAAATAGAGTTACAATGCTAGAAAGCACCAATAAGGCAGCGGCCAAAAAAGAAGAAATAAAAATGGCTTCGTCTATGAGTATACTAGCGTGGAATCCCAATGGACTGCTCCAGCATGCCCAGGAACTAGAAATATTTCTTTGGGAACAGAAAATAGATGTATGTCTGGTTTCAGAAACCTACTTTCCTAAAGTAAACTACTTGAAAATAGAAGGTTACAAATTATATCACAAATTCACCCTGATAATGCTGCAAGAGGAGGATCCGCGGTAATAATTAAAGAAAATATTAAATACTTTGAGGAAACCAACCCATGCAATACAAGCAACAGCTGTGAAAGTTTTCACAAAAACTAAAAACTTCCCAGTGACGGCAATATACTGTCCACCAAGGTATGCACTGGAAAAGAACGATTATCGTAGGGTTTTCCAAATGCTAGGAAATCGCTTTATAATTGGAAGAGATTTCAATGCCAAACACACTTACTGGGGATCGAGGATTATCACTACTAAAGGAAAGCAGCTATATGAAGCGATCAAACAAACCAAATGCGAGTGCCAATCTACGGATAAAACGACGTACTGGCCTACAGATAATAACAGGATCCCTGACCTAATACACTTCTTTATACTGAATCCAATTATAGCAGCATAGAGGATAGTCATGACTTATCATCAGATCATTCTCCTATCATCCTAACGATAAGCGATACTATTATCATTAAAGAACATCCACCATCACTATAGCCAACAAGCGGACAGATTGGGAAGGATTTAGAAAATAGCTTGAACAAACAATCAAATTAAACACCCCTAGTAGCACCAAATATACAAGTGATATTTGCTGGTAATGTTCGGTGGATATTATAATGTCACACTTTTAAATATTGGCCATATACAGGGTTGGGATAAAGTATGGAACCAAGTAAATATCTTTTAAACGAAAAGAACGATATTTATGAAAATTTGCAGGCTAGTGCAATGGAACAAAATGCATCTGATGTAAATTTTTTTGTTAATAATATACTTCCGGTTTAACCGGAAATGCCATCAACTTCTTTAATTTAAATGGGACATCCTATATATTTTTACAGATTTTGAAAGAGCTTGTTATTTTGAATTCATACATACTGAGTTTATTGTAAAAAAATTTGTAAAAACGAGGAATATAGCACTTTAATCAACCTCCTTTGAGTTTTTTGCATTAGAGCAAAAAACTATTTAGATAAACTAATTGATGTTGTTTGTATGCATAGTAATAAATAAACAAGTACTGTTTAGTACGTCTTTTGTTCTCCAAGTGTCAAATTCTAATTGACGGAATTAAATTTTACAATTTAGAATGGTTCAATTAAGTGAAAAAGAGCGTATTGAAATTTTAATGATGATCGGTTATGGTGATCGTGTTAGAACTCATGAAGAAGTGTGTCATATTTTTAATAATTTGCATCCGAAGAGAAATCCTATATCACGCTCAACAGTAACTAAAACATTACAACGTTTTAATACAACTGGGATGGTACAAAATTTGCTAAAACCTGGAAGACCGCGGACTGCAACGAACGAAACTGTTAAACAAAATATTGCAATCGATTTAGAAGAATCACCTCAAACTTCCACCACAAATTTGGCACTAAACCATGGTATCAGTCGACGTTCTGTAGGAAAGATATTAAAAAGTGAAAAGTATCATCCGTATAAGGTACAGTTGGTTCAAGAATTGTCAGACGATGATTTTGACCGACGGCTGGAATTTTGCGAACGGCTAATGGACATCTGTAATGTCGACGAAAATTTTGCTTCTAACATAGTTTTTTCCGATGAGGCAACTTTTTGTTTAAATGGAACAGTTAATCGCCATAACTCAAGGTATTGGTCAAATGAGAATCCTCATTGGATTCATGAAGCACATACCCAGCATCCACAGAAGTTAAATGTTTGGATGGGAATTGTCGAAAATAGGCTTATAGGCCCATTTTTTATCGACGGAAACTTGAATGGTGACAAGTATTTGGATCTACTAAATAACGAAATTATTCCTGCACTTCAACAGAATGGGCAATTACCACAAAATGTTTGGTTTCAACAAGATGGAGCACCTCCCCACTATGATAGACGGGTTAGGGATTTTCTGGATGCGAATTTTCCAAATCGATGGATTGGACGTAGAGGATTCATAGAGTGGCCTGCTCGTTCTCCGGATCTTAGCCCGTTAGATTTTTTTCTTTGGGGTTATCTAAAATCACGTGTTTACGTTAGACGACCAACAAACTTACAGGAATTGAGACAAAGAATTATTGATGAATGTGAACTAATACGTGGAGAAGTCTTGGAAAGAGTGACTCAAGAATTTGTTAATAGGATGGCATATTGTCAGCAAGTAAACGGCGAGCATTTTGAACATTTGAAGTAATTTTGTTTCTCATTATTCTAAAATAATGAATGTACACCTATTGTACAACTAACAGTGAGTTATTCCTCGTTTTTACAAATTTTTTTACACTAAACTCAGTATGTATGAATTCAAAATAACAAGCTCTTTCAAAATCTGTAAAAATATATAGGGTGTCCCATTTAAATTAAAGAAGTTGATGGCATTTCCGGTTAAACCGGAAGTATATTATTAACAAAAAAATTTACATCAGATGCATTTTGTTCCATTGCACTTGCCTGCAAATTTTCATAAATATCGTTCTTTTCGTTTAAAAGATATTTACTTGGTTCCATAGTTTATCCCAACCCTGTATATGCCTCAGTAGTATTTTCTGATATTAGCTACAACGTGAGAAAACCGACTTTTAGATTTAAATTTTCCTTACTCCTATATTCTGCCAATTTGTCTCTAGCAAGAATAAAGAATCTTTGTTTAATTTTAGAATCTTCTCTTAAGCAAATATATTTTAAGGGTAACTTTTAATTTGACTGGTAACGTTTTGGCATACGGAAATATCATTATGATGATTGTACCTTGGAGATAAATCAGTAAGACTGAAAAAATATAATTATTATTTACATTTGCTACCCGCACTTCTAATATACAGGATAATAAGCAAGTATTCCTTACAATTAAATGTAAATCCTCGTTAGGAAGAAATAATATTATAATAGCTTAATTGCTAGGTAGAAATAGGTAAACATAAAACTTTACTATCATTATTAAATTAAAAAAGACTGGTTTTGCATTAATTTGCACAATTGTAATTTCCATGTTTATAATGCAAGAATTCTGAGCAAATTCTAATAGCTCTACGCACGCTTTGGTTTCGCACACTACGATGAGATGAGAGCATTGCCTGGAAATTCTAGATCGTAATCTACATGATAAACGTACAGAAGAACAACAACTAGAGATCAGTAACATTTAATGCTTGCGTGCCACGGAAACAAAATATTAAAAAGAAACGCATTACGCGTACGCAGAAGTAAAATCACTTGACACGTTTCAGTAGGGCAATTAAACAAATCCAGAACTTTATACTGCAGTAAATTTTTTTGCTTTAAAAAGGAACTAGGAACACATACTGGCTATTCGCGTAATTCTTGGAATCTTCTACAGTTTTCTTAGGAATATAATTAAGTTTATTAGACGTGTTACACACACTTTACATTCGTATTGTAATTGAGTAGGTAGAGAATTATAAAATAATATCTACAAGAACCTTGTCTAGGACTATGTATGTGATAGTAAAGATGTCAACCACACCAGCTGGCATCCCCGTACGTCATATCTAACACAAAACAGTATTTTACTATTTTGCAAACTGACAGTCTTCCTTCTTTTTACGGTGCTTCCTCTTACTAAGTGCAACTATCGTTCTAGCTTTCGATATTGATGTTCCAAAGAAATAAACAATATTACGGCAAAAAATGTCAAAAGAACGTTTTGAATTTATATCTTAAAGACGGTGTTAAGAGCTTATAGAGTGAAAACTCGATTGGTTAAATAAACAGGCTAATAGCCTAACAAAGAAGAAGAAAAAAAGAAGACGGTGTTAAATACTGTTACAGCTACGGTATGATAAACAAATTATGGTAATGCTTCACTGTGGAAAACAATATGAACAGATGAGTGGCAATAATTATTTTCTTTAATACAAATATTTACGGCTGAATGCACAAGGATTACGATATTTCTAAGCTTCTTCAAGTCATTTGCACCTGGTAAAAGTGAGCACCTAAAGTGCTTTACAAACCTGGATGGATTGTATACTCGTTTTAATAAGATTTTTAATAAATAAAGCTGTGCAGGCTATCTGAAGCGGGTCTAACTATAACTACGTTGGGGTTTTTGCTCCATATCTAAAAATATGAATATATAAACTCAACGCAACAGAATCAAATAAATATAATGAAACTAGGGAACTAAGGCAAACAATACTGACAGCCTTTTAACTTAAGAAACAGATTACAATAATAAAAAATTGAACCATAAAACATACAAAATGGTATTGGTCATTGCATACCATTATCTGTCGTACCCTTCCCGCAACCTTTTTCTAAACGACGATTGCCCTACGAATAAATGTCCATACACACCCAACAATACACTTTCCAGGACTTTATTTAAAAAATGGGATAAATAAAATACTGCTTCCCGCAGTTACATTTTTTTACTTAAAACAAAACTTTGATTTTCGTAATTAAGGGTAAGGAGACTATAATATTGGAGCAGTTATTTGAATCAACGCTAATCAAATTCAATCTATTAACTATAATTCTCATTCAATATCAAATCATGAACGAGCATCTTTGTCATAACTAAAAATAACAAAAGTATTCCGCCTTAAAGTATTGACTTTAACATTTCGGTATTAAAACTTTTGAAAGCCTGACTTTTCAGAAATGAGAATTTAAAATATCTAGTATTATGATTATAGCAATAATTACTTCATAAATAAATTTAGACTATTGTGCAAAATGACCTATGAGAACTTAACCGCTTTCTTTTTAATACATGTGACTTACAACATTACATACACAGAGTTTTCTTTATAAAAAATTATTGCCCCTTATGATCTACTTTTCATGATTAATAAAGTCTCAGAATGGCTATTTATGGGTATTGATAACAAATTAAAGTAAAGGATAGCAAATTTCGCATACAACGAACCTCAAGAGACAACAAAAATTGGATCGTTATAACAAATAACAGTAGAATTAGTTCCAATAGATAAGGTGTTTTAATCTGCATTTAACCAAAATAAACTTGCCAGGTAAATGACATATGGGGAAAATGCCAATTTAAGCCGATTCAATAAGAAGATAGGTAGGACTATGTTGCAAGGGACCGCCTTCTCTGAAAACTGCTTATTAATGGGACCCGTCTCCATCAGAACGAGAAGTAGATATTACAAAATTTACAAACACTAGGTTAGAAAATCGGATAGGCTTCTAGTGGCTTCGACAAATATCTGTACTTTTTTAAAACTTTAAACAAAACTTCTGACTGCCAACATTGGATCGTTATAACAAGTAACAGTAGAATCAATTCCAGTAGATAAGGCGAAAGCACAGGATGCACAATGCAAAAAGTGGGCGTTGTATTCTGTATTTTACCCAAAGTTTCCTTGCCAGGTAAATTACATGTGGCGAAAATGCCAATTTAAGCCGATTCAATGAGCAGGACTATGTTGCAAGGAACCACCTTGTCTGAAAAATGCAATTAGACCTGACTATGCGAATGAGAAGCAGCTTTTACAAAATTTACAAATACTGGGTTGTAAAATCGGATTTTGACAGAGTTCAACGCCAGAAGATGACAGACATTTTAAGTAACATCCGACTAGACGCCAAAGATCTAAGACTCATAATAAAGAGACACGGATGTATACTGTCCCCACTGTTGTTCAACATATACTCGGAATATATCTTCAGAGAAGCCCTAGGAAATAGGAATTCTTTTAAATGGAGAAAGACTAAGCAATATCAGATATGCAGACGACACGGTTATTTTTGCCAACAGCCTAGAGAATTTACAAATACTAATGAATAGAGTGGACAGAGTGCAGTCAGAGACAAGAACTAGAGGTCAATATCACTAAAACAACACTAATGATCATTAGTAAAAACATACAGTATTGAACGAGTGAAAAAATATTCATATACGTTGGTACCACCGTCAATCACCAATGGGATCATGCACAAGAGATAAAGATCCGTATTGAAAAAGCAAGAGCTGTGTTCAATAAAATGAGCGCCATTTTCAGAAGCCACGACTTGACAATAACATCAAAGATGAGATTTCTGCACTGCTACCTATTCTCTGTTCTTTTACATGAGGCAGAGTCACGCACCTTGACAAGCGCAGTAGAAAAAAGACTGGAAGCATTCGAATTACAGCTCTACCGTAGGATACTGAGAGTGTCATGGATAGAGCGGGTCACGAATGACGAAATTCTACAAAGAATGGAAAAAGATAGAGAAATATTGAGTACAATAAAGACAAGAAAGCTCCAATACCTCGGGCATATTATGAGGAATGAAAGCAGGTTCCAACTATTACAGGTTATAATACAAGGAGAAGTGCAAGGAAAAAGAAGGATTGGAAGAAGAAGAATACCGTGGCTCAAGAATCTGAGGACCTGGTTCTCTATGACTACAACCAACTATTCAGAGCAGCGGTTAAAGTAATCATAGCCAAGATTGTTGCTGACATCCGGAACGGATAGGAACTACAAAAAGAAGAAAATCGGATAGGCTTCTCATGGCTTCGACAAATATGATGTACCGTTCAAAGACCTTCACCATTGACTTGTTTCCATTCATGACACCTCATATTTCGTTTTTTGCCATGGGTCGTTCCCCACAATTTAGTATTTTAAGTGAACAGAAGTTGTATATTGTTTAATTGTCCTTCGTATTATGACAGCGTCAAACAAGAACTCGATTGAAGATACCTTATATGCTAAATGTGACCAGTTTACCTGATTTTTTGACCATTTTCTTACCCACCCAGTATACAAGTTAATAAATAATCTAAATATATCTACCAATTTGCCAGTATATTGCAAAGTCTACTGTAAAAACAAACATTTTCGGATTTCCTAAAGAAAAATAGCTTACTAAACAGAAGTTCGTTATATACGGGTGCAGGATAACAGAACCATTTTAGTGACAATTGTATGGGCATTTTGGCGGGACTTTAAATTTAGTTAATCACAGAAAGTGAAACGGCGCTATAGGCGAAATTCGATATTTTTTAGGATTTCATGCCGTAAAGAGAGGAGGATTTGTTACTACGATTAACATAGATCAGGCTATTTTTATTTCCAGTGGAAACTAGGCAAGAACATAGAGTTCAAAAATGAAGTAATGTCAAAATAAAAAAAATGTGTGAAACTTAAAATATATCCACTGTAGTTGAAACTACCCCAGGTAGGCAAAATTCATATGGGGGACGTACAATGGGCCAAATATGGCCTGACTGCATAGAGATGCTTGGAAAACCGCGTCCTAGATCTCGCCTAATCAAAACTAAATCAAACTAAATACTCAAATTGAATAATTCTGGTCTGGAACATTTAAGAATATCGGCTAGTTTTTTAAATTTTGTAATCATACCTTCCGTTTTAGATAAATTACTCCTATAAAGCAGTATTCGAAAAAATGGGAACTAAATTATAAAATACCAAGAAGCAGTGTTACTGCTACAAAATATCATCTTGATGCCGATCTATTTACTCATGTACCTAACTGTAACACATACTGTAGATCACAGTCATCGAAATATTTAGGTACCTCTTAGCGGCAAAATGACATCTCTAAGCATCTCTGATTTATATTCTATAATGCTTAAAAATTCATGGTTCTATGATTCGAACAAATTTACGGCCACATAAAAAAAGAACGTTTTATAAAGTACCAACAGTCAATTTGCATAAACATAACACTAACTAAATGTTTTCGTGTAAAGTCGTAAAACAAACATTATCACGGGGTAATCAAATAAACGGTCTATTACATTGATAACAACAATAAAATTAGCTTAACATACGGAATGTTTTACGACTTGCTGGTTTTACGATCTTTTAAGTGGTCATTAAACATATCCGTAGTGATCATGATGTTATGAAGGCGGGCTATCGGCACATGCGCCCTAAAGAACTTGTTTACGATCTCATAAAACTACTGTGTGACGGTTATGTGTATTAAACACCTCGTAAAACTCGTAAAAGTCAAGAACGATATCATAATCATAAGACAGAGAATATGACGAAAAAGAAACATGTTTCTATAAGAAAACTTCCGCGTTAGTTTCCAAGGGAAAGGTTGTACCGAATTGTACATTATTTTAAGCAATCGCAACTAATCTTCAAATTGCTAAAGTGAATAAAAATAAAATTCAATTCTTCGAAACCATGTTGGCACATTTGCATTTCATGCGAATAATAATTATAGTTAATTATAAAGAGTTTTACGTCATCAAGACCTTGTTCGATTTGTGCACCGCACTTTGTTAGCCAAAGACTACGAAATTAAAAGGGAAAATACGTTTTACCTTTAATAAGCCGCAACACAATTTCAGTATTTTTTACAATGCGCAGGGAAGAAACTCGTTCTGAATCTCCTTTCTTCTAAATCAGGTACAGCTATTATTCTTTATAGCAATTATGTAAATTAATTGAATTTAATCGCAGCCTTCCTGAATTCTTGCACATATTACATATTTTATTCACTCAGTTTTTGTTCATCATTTATTTAAACAACGCACTTGAAGTAATCCACGGGATACAGTAATGAACGTAAATTATCGTTTCACTTAAAGGAACGGACTAATTACCCACTATGATAGTTAACTGTAAAGCTCGATTCCTTTTCACAAGACACAAATGTTTAAGCTCGTGCTAGCAGTTAATTAACAAAATTAATGTCACATCAAAAAACTACAATCGCGGTTTTCGCAGAACAATATAGTACTAGTAGTCGAAAAAAGGTTGAAACATAGGTGAATAAAACAAGCGCGCCACACACACGCAACTGGCAGATTCGGAAAGCTGATTGGCTGTCGACGCACATGACTATTACAAAATCTTTATAATATAACCTACATCAGCGCATTGTTTTCCTCTATCACGGCTATATCGTAAAGGAAGGATGATATTTCGTGAAGAACAAATTACGTTCTAATAACAGGCAGCCATGCGGAAGCACATGTGCATTAGCTATATATAATAACCTACTAAACCACCTTCTCTTTTATTTTACCGTTAATGATATTGCAACATTTTTATACATTTGTCAAAAATTAATTACCTTCTTAATTAATTGGAAATATAGAGGGAGGATATACCCTAATAGGGTTAACTGTAAAGATATTAATCTGTTTATTACGAATAAAGAACTTTTGAGTTGAGGTATGAGAACAGCACCTTCTGTAATAGAACAACAATTATTTGTAGTTTGCTAATTACATGATCTAATTGGAACTGCTACTGATATGTAAAAATAGGTCTGTATTAAAAAAAGATAGTACGGTCAATAGCTATTTAGTTCTGCATGGGTTACTAAGAGTCGCCCACAGTAGCAACAACAATTAATGAGTACATAACGCCCTAAATTAGTCGACACTATAAGATACATTTTACATAATTGTTACAAATGCTTTTTGCGAGAAACGCCTGCCGGCCTCTCGCCCTAAAAATGTAGCTTGAAACAAAACTAGAACGTGAAAAATATCAGAAAATACTTATTATATGTATTTAAACTAGAAAAATGATCAAAAAATAATTTAGAAGAGTGTTTTGAATCCCAGCGCCCATAAACCTCTGGACAGTACTGTATTCAATACTGAAAACTATCGCTTGTTGTTGACGCGTGCCTAAAATAAAAAAAAACCTTCAATAATATTTATTGTTTATTGTTGTTAAAACAACCATCAACTACATTGGTTATTATCCCCTGTACTATAGTGTTATATTTTATTTGATACTCCAATAAGCCTCATATAGTTCATGAACTTTCTGTCATTACCTATTTAGGATTTCCACGATGTTATTTGGGAGATTCTTCTCTCTTCTACAAAGCGTATGCAGTGGATTATTTATTAATACATAACCTATTAATATATAGACAAACAAAGCCTCCTCTTTTGTTTGTTCCACCGTTAAAGTCGCCGTACACCGACATATATTGCGTTTGTGAAAAACGCCGTTGATGTTGAATATATAATTCTAAAAATAACAGAGCTTCTAAACAGAAACTGGTCTGAACAGATTTTCATATTAGCTTTTTTTCTGTTTCAGTTCTGGAATATTTTCTTATTTGTAGCCATATAAACTAAATAATATAAAAATTGCCCTGATAATTATCATTAGGGACAAATATTATCTACATTACTCTCCTAATGAATTAGCTAAGGAAACTAGATAATTCCCAAACTACGCCATAAACAGTTAAATTTCTCAATGCAATTGCAACGTGTTTCGGCAAACGTCATCATCAGGATTTCATACATTTTGTGAAGAAGAAACTTTCTTCCTCGTACTATCCTTAATTCTAAAGTTCGGCTTTATAGAAACATGTCCTCAATAATTAATAATATAAGTATTTCCTCTCATTTTATAATGTTTACTTCGATTTCAAGATATAGTGGTAGAACAATTACCACACGTTGATTTCACAAATCAAATATACAAAAATTATTTTCTAAATAATTTATTAGTCTTATTATTTGATTATATATTAGATTATAATAAATGAAGCTGATGGTAAGATACTAATTCAGACTTTCAGTTCTGATGTATTCTCCTGCAGTAACTTTAAATAGAAGTTAATCTATCCCCATAATTATAAGATTACAGGAAATCATCTGGTAAAAACTTGATCATCAGAATACTATCAAATGCACAAAACAGACCACTTTGACTTCTAAAAATGGGTGTAAGGTATTTAAGTTTAGTTCTTCTACACAGTAAAATCGAATAAAACGTTTAATAAACTTAATTTTATTGGTTTACTTTGTATGCTGTACAATAATAGTGGTACTATTCACGTAACCAAACGTTTAGTATAAATTTTCAATGTCCTGTGTTCTAAATCCAATCCAAAATAACAGAAGCAACAAACCACAGCATGGTTTTAAATAAAACACTGAAAATTATGGAAGCAAATACATTTTTATTCCACCTTCTAATTGCACAAATGACTTGTATAATTAGATTCGTACGTGCTAAAACAATTCAGAATCCATTACATTTCAAACTCGTGGCTGTTCAAAGACATTTAAATTTAAATGTGGCGCTAGGAAGCAGAGGATGAGAAATTATTGATCCAGCTGTTGCGAGACGAGTCCTGTAACGCGGTAGTTGCAGGAATTTGCCACCAGAGGCGACACTTCTCACGCTGCACCTCCAGCGGCCAATGCCTGAACTCCTCGTTATGGAATGCAGCTTTACCGTCGAAAGCTTCTTCTGAATATCAGCGGGAAATTTAATTTAAATGGCAATCGATCATTCAAATCGCCTTGGATATTCTTCAATGCAACTGTATGAACGTGTTAATAATTTGTAAATTGTAGTATATCTTAATTTCTTTCAAGATATTTTATTACTTCTGGAAGGGTTATATAGGCACAAATAAACTGCATTTAAATTACAATAGCAGTTTCATAAATAACTTGGTTTTGCAATATAGAAATATATATTTTTTTATTCAAGCTGTTAAATTCAATCCTTCGTTATTTTATAAATCTCCGTCAAGATTAAAATTTAAATTAATTTTATTCACAACTCATGAATAAAAATTTAATTAACTAACACGTCGCATATTTGTGCTGCAGAATGGAAGAAAACTGTATACATTGCAACACAGGTTAGCTTTACGCTCTAAAACTTCCTGCTTTACATGATCATATATTTTAGAAAATGATTAATGCGCATTATCACTTATAAGCAAAATTAAATTCTCATTAATTTATATGTACGGTAGAGAAACCGGTAGGTCAGTAGGGTGAGTAGCATAGGTGTGACTGAACATACGTATAGGCTTCAATAAGTACGCTACTTGTCTAATAAATGTTTGCATTAGACCACACAATAGACAATTCGAAACGTACACGATTTACGAGCAGGGAAAGAATGTTGCTTGCATAAGTATTGCAATAATTATTTGCAAGGTTCCCGACTTGCCAAACTCAGTCAGCGTTGCGATCGATTACTTATTCAAACAACGTTGATCAATGCGGTAGGTTCGAAAAGCGTTTATAAATTATCAAGCAAGTCCACTTTGGTGGCACAGAAATTGCTGTAAATTTGTTAACTTCTATAAACTAAAAGATGGTACAATTATTCTAGAATTTATCAATTTTAATTACCCGCACATGTCATATTCCGTAACATTTTTAGACTGAGAATGACAGCCTTGTTATTCAGATAGATAGATACATAAAACATACTGCAGACTAACCAGAAAATTGCTTTACGGATAATAAATTCACGGGCACAAATAACCGAAGAAAACGTCTCTTTCAAATCGTCAATTTAGAAAGGTTAAGCTCTAACATTTTCGGTTTATTATAGGCTAACCGTAGAGCGGTTAGAGATCACTTTAAACTCCATAGATTTTAACTGGGAAAGGTAACAAGTTCATAACACGAATTTGTTACTCAAAATAAATATCTACATAATGGATTCTTTCAAATATAGTGCCCCTGTCGACTAAGTACGTAATAATTCCAATGCTATTTTTAGTTTTGCATTGCTGATTAGTACAAAGGACCGATTTCATATAGGTAAATATAAGAGAGTACCAATGTAATTCGCGTAAACTAGAAATAGAAAATATTACTTATTGTTTGTATAGGTACTTTCCTTATTATGGTTAAACAGAATAAAGACTGGTTTGTAATAGTCGTCAACAAATACTGTAAGTTGTTGTAGCACTACAGCTATATTTTATATTATGTTTACCTATCTTCTTTGTTAGTGTTTACACTATCGTGTTGTAGTAGAAGTATTTACCTACAAAAATTCTTCCTATTTCGGTGCTTGTATGCGTGTTATTCTAAAAATTCATAGAATATTATTACTGTACAAATGAATGTCCTGTTGTTATTTTTTATTGCATTCATAAATTTAGCCGCTTTAGATTATTGATTCTATTTGACTGAAATCTTACAATAAAAGGTATACTATGTCGTTACAAGTAAAATCTCATTTCTAATATATTTCCATATCTGCACTATAAAATGTTAATATTTTTTCAACGTAACTGAAGTAACTAAATCGTTTCCAAACCTTAAGTTTACTTAAAAGTCAAACCCTGCGGAATTTTAAAATTAAAGCAATACGTCATTGATACACGTTGTCCTTAGTACCGCGTGGCCATAAATATCTGTTATCACGTTACCTTTGGAATCAACATCGCTTATTAAAAGTGATGAATCCAACTAAACTAAACTGACATTCCTAACTATCAAAATTATGACAGATTGCAATAAGTAATGGAGTTAGAACAGGATATTTTTATAATCAAGTCGTATTTTAGAAATGGTGTCAATAATGATAATGAGTGGGTATATTCCATGGAAGCATGTGTTGAAGATTTTAGAGCCCAGTTTCCCTACCACCATGATGACCATGTTCTGCGACAGAAAATTAATAGGATTCTTGTACGTTTTCGACAATCCGGTAGCGTTACAAAACGAAAAGGTTCAGGTAGGGCCCCAAATTAACCAAGAAATTGTGGATGACATTCAGGAAAGAATTACTGAAAACCCCCGCATTTCGACGCGAAATTTGTCAGCTGAAGCAGAAGTACCTAGAACTACTTGCCAGAAGATATTAAAATCTAAATTAAAATTACATCCGTATAAAATTTCTGTATTTCAGCAATTACATGTTCAGGATTTTGCAATACGTCTAAATTATTGTCAATGGTTCCAGCAAACATTTAATGATCAGTTACTGGATAGAACCTTTTTCAGCGACGAAGCCTGGAAGCCTACCTTATCTAGATATGTAAATTCTCAGAATTTTCGCTTTTGGAGTGCCGAGAACCCGCACCAGTATGTGGAAACACTGCTTCATCCTGAAAAACTTGGTATTTGGCTAGCTGTATCCAGAAGACGACTGATTAAGCCTATATTTTTTAATAACACAGTTAATGGACGACGCTACCGGGAAGAAATTTGAGCGAATTACTTTGACGAACTTGATGACGATGAAAAAAATTACGGCTATTTCCAACACGATGGCGCAACGGCGCATACAACCACAGAAAATTTGGAGTTTATAAGGCAAACGTTTGCTAATAGAATTATTAGTAGATTCACAGATCATCCTTTTCCAGCACGTTCAATGATCTTATGCCCTGTGAATTTTCAGTTTTCGCGTACATTAAAGATAAGGTTTTTAAAAGGCAAATTAACAATCTAGAGGAGCTGAGGGAAGCCATCGACGACTGTTGCAGTAATATTGATCAACAAGTGTTGAAGAATCTTTTTGAAAGCAAAAAGAGGCGAGTTCAGCTTTGCATTGCAGAAAATGGTCATCATTTTCAACATTTGTTATAAAATACCTAAAAAAATAAACCAAAAATTACCTTGCATTTTATTACATTACATACTAGATAATTGTAATTGAAATATACGATACTTAGTGCTAACCAACATTTATAAGTAGCTAATTCCATGGCTACCAGGATCACAGATCTTTATGGCCACCCGGTATAAGGCTAATACGACAGACGCACATAGATAGACATAACGCAGAATTTTGTACAAAGTGATTCTACGAGTCTGCGAAATGTACAAAATTCTACAAATTCACGCTATAAAATCCGCAGAACTTATCTGCACAGAATCTTCGTCGTATCGATGCGTAAACGAGCAATTTTTAGTGTTCATGATTGATCACAGGGGGCAGCGACGTAAATGTTTTACCACGTGTTTACTCCGCCGCGCCAACGCTAACCCTATCCACACTTAATGTAACTTACAAATACTAAAAAATGTATTCTTCTACACAGAAAAATAATACAATACAAGACGCCAACACATTAACAAGATTCTAGATTATGTAAACAACCGTAAGCAACTATTACGAAATTTTGATAGATTTCTACATTACCCACAGTCTCATTATTATTTTGACAGTTTTCTCGTAGATTTCAACATAATTTTGACCTATTTGCGCATGCCAACAGAGAGAATTTCTTACAAAATTCTGATTCGTGTCATACATGTTCTGCAGAATTTTGTACACATTTTTGCGTAGTGTCATACTAACCTAAACAAGTGAAACTGCAATATTATATTATTTTTGGCCATTCCCTTAATGACAGGAAACTTTGTGGATATTTAAGATAAAGATGAAATTTACTTGTTTAACTCGTTATAAAATTAATTTATTAATTGTTTAATTGTCTGGCAGTTTCCGTTCTTTCTACGTTTATCTATAAGAAATAACTCTTTCTACCATCCTATTTCCTATTAAATTTTAGTTGTAAAACTCACTCAACATTGTTGCTTTTTGGCAAATGCACTCAACCACACTGCATATAAAGATTATTACCTCCGTAATTTGCAAGTATATGCCAAGCATTGTATTCTCGCTCATTGGCAAGCAACAATATTTCGATAATGCGAATAAAATTTAGCAAAAATTGAATACCATTTTTATTGTACAAATGACTATACCACTCGCAGCACTGACAGTAACGATAATCCACTAAAACAATTTTTTTTAATCAAGTTTTTGCCATAAATAGCTTATTTATCATAATTGGAATGCGCCCAATAAATACGCATTCTTAGTGGATAACATTTTGGAATGGTCTTGTATAGGTATTAGAAGTGAAGCTTTATAACGAACAGATTCTGAATGTAAACTATCAATCGATATAAGATTGCTTCATGTAATAGTTACGATGAAGACCACACAATATTACATTTTGTGTAGATATAATTTGATTTTTTTTTTAAATGAAAGTTGGTTCAAATAATGTCAAGCAATTAATGGATGTAAAATTATCCGCTCATTAATAGTTTTTAAAATGTTGCTCATGAAGCACCAAAGTAACAAACTTATGTGCAAGGCTTAATTTTAGCGCTAAAATTTTTTTTTGTGCTTGTGTTTCGTAAGATTAACAACTTGTGACCTCCATGGACATCAGCAGTAATATATTATAAATCAACACGATCCAAATACATTGTCAACCTACTATAAAACTGTCTTCGCATACTATTCCCGATTAATTTTACGCAAGATTTGATTATGTAGAGCTAAACGTTTTGCTTGCTAATGCTCTAATTTCCTGCTCTTAAGCAATTTCCCTTCTAAAACTAATAAAATAATAATCCCTTTTCTAAAATTTGTACTCTTCTGTCAAACCTCTGCAATAGGATGTATCATTAATAATGATCAATCAAGAACTAGTTAATAACATTTTTTAAATATTACCACATGTTTGTTTAAACTGATATTTCCAAAACAGCTTCAGCAACACCTTTGCAGTAATTGATCAAATTTTAAAAAGATTGTGCCATGAATGTTGCGTGAAATAGTATGCAGTCATAATGTTAAATTTGAAAATTAAGCAATGCTATACGTTTGCTGGCAACCTGTCAAAATATGATTCGGATACGGCATCTGTATTTTGACAGCGATCTAGATAAATTAAAAACTAAACCCGATTGACTTGGGCGTTTAATTTGTATGATCAAAGGTCTTTGGATAGCGGTTGCTGTGGAATTTAAAAGCCATCTTTAAATTATTTGTGTCTATTAATTTTGACATTTACTTGATATCTTTCAAAAGTCAGCGGAAAATGTTTCAAATAGAAATAAAATTTGTATGACTATAGCATATTACTGTAATAAAAAATAAGGGTGAAAATGGTAACTGGGTTTATTCACATCATTTATGTTTAATTTAATTTTCCCAACTTCGCCATAATGAGCGGGATTTTTTTGACTTCAACGAACTGTGCGCAGATTTGAAGAAGCAGCTGATTTAAGTGATGGAAGTCGATCGGACGGGTTAGAAATGATGATATTAACCAGGTTAGGCAGCGCATGGTGGACGAACCTAGCTTATCCTTGCGTAGATTATCACAAGAACAAAATTAAAGTTATGAGACGTGTCAAACCATTGTTAAACATGATTTGAAAATGTTTCATTAGGTATAAAATTCAGATGTACCAAGAGTTGCTACTAGGTATCAGATAATCAGACCAGAGTATCATATTGTACCTGGTGTAATAACAACGTCAATGATGATGTTCTTGATTTAATGTTTTTTACAGACGAATCTTATTTTTATATCTCAATTTTTATCGTGAGGCTCCTTTGCATAGTCCTAAGATTGGCGTTTGAATTGCGATGTCCCGTAGACTAATAATAAGGCCAATATTTTTTCAAACCTTAAACGCTGAAAGATACTGAAGTCAAATACTTGAGGTCTTTCATCAATCACTTGCGAGATGACGAGTTTCAGAATGGGTACTTTCAGCAAGACAATGCCAGACCACATGTTGTTGGAACAATGCTGGAATATTGAAGGCAATTTGATGACAAGTTAATATCAGAAGGTTATTACCCACCCATGTCTTGCAATTTAAGTCTTTTAGACTGTTTCTTATTTCCATTTCTTAAAAATACCATTAAAACTTCGGGTCAGACTTTGGACGAATTACAAGAACATATAGTTGAAAACCGTTGCTTTATGACACCCGATCTTTTAAGGCAAGTTTTTAATAACATTTAATAGCGAGTTAGCCTATATATTCAAGAAGGAAGACAGTTTCATAATATTTTGTTGTAAAGTGCAACAGAATGTTGTGTTATTGTTAAAATGTTATCTTTCTTGTAAAGAATCTGAATTTTCTGTGGTTATTAAAGTGTTGCTTTATTCAGTAATGAACTTTTTATTAATTTTATTAAATAATACTGTAATTAACTCAACACACATGTTATTCTTATCATAGAATGATATCATGGGCAATAGAAATAAGTAATTCTATAGATGGCTTTTAATTCCACAGCAACCGCGATTCAATGTCTTTTTGTATGTAACAAAGCCTACAAGAAATTAAATTCACCTGCTTCAATGGATGGTACTAACGCCAAGAATATTGTGTAATATTTAAAAACATTACCTCAGAAATTATAGAAAAATAAGTAGTTCTTCTAGATGTGACGGCCATGCTACTTTGTCTAAATATTTTCTATAATTACAGAAACAGTCAATTGTAAAAATATAAATTAAAAAATATAATATTACACGGGCTAAACTAACCTTTATTATTTAATACTAGTTGCTTTATTATGTTATTCAATCTTGACATAACTTTCAACCTTTTCCAAAATAGTTTTTAGACGACTATGGAATTGATTAATTTGATTTTGTTCTACCATGAAGAACTAAATGGTATAGTTTACGGTTTTCCTTACACTCTATTTTAACAACTTTGATACTATTGGAAAAAATTTGACATCTCAATTCCTCATAGTTAATAATTTTCCGTGCCAAAGCTTTCCTGCATTCCATATTTTGAAAGGATTAGAGAATGAGCAAATATACTTATAAGTTATTGGTTATTTACATTAAACACAGCATGTCATCCAAATATGCCGCTTAAAATAAATTATCAGATTAAGGTCAGCGATAGTAAAGATGCTTAAAATTCTTAAAAACCCATCACACAATTTAATTTCTTCATTTTCATATTACTCCCAACTACGGCGAAGTTTGCTGAGTTGAACAGTTAAATAAATAAATTGACCAAAATTCCAGTTTTAACGGCATGCAAGATTTTATTAGCGAACGGTAAAGCAAATGTTTTGTAGACGTGTACAAAATGTAGGTTGGGATATACACACTGTCAGATAATAATCTACTTTATGAGTGGATAAACGTTTGGCCAAATTAAACAGCTATTTATAACTGCTTTTAGGCGCTAGCATTCACGCGAAAAGAATCAATGTGGATTCTACACTTTTTCCCGATAAAACATGTCCGTGTTTGCACATTACCCAGCGGCATTTGCGACAAAAATTTAAATCTGTCTATATTACTTAATAATGTAGATATTATGAGCAGCCATGATATGTGTGTGGAGGCCATCACAAAAAGGGCAGCGGCCTGTTATACACAAGAATAACCCGTATCTTTTTACACACGGGCTAGAACCGCACCGCTTGAGTGAAAATGGGTAGAGCTTGACCTAGACACGAAATTTAAAATATTGGTTAATCCTGCACCAGTAAACATACAAGCTAGTAATAAATTCTCAGCAGAACCCATTTATTTATTTAATTGTTACATTACTGAGCTCTACAAAATGATTAACAAATTTAATCTCAAATTTTAGAAGTTATTGCTGATACTGATTGGTGTTATATAAATAGGTGAATCTGGAAAATTCGCCACGAAATATTAAACTTACGCTAGGATTTTAATAAATTAAAACTGGAAATAAACAGTAATGAACCGGTTCCTTTTTGCAGGTATAAATATGCGTAGACCGTCCCCCTCAGAACATAATTTAAAGCCTATACGAAAATAACTAAAGCTGTAATTTAATTTCGTCCCACAAAAATGGAAAATATTTGGATCAAAAGAGACCATAAATAATAAAAGTGTCTGTCTGCAACAAGCTTTAGCTATAAACAGCTGGCGAGCTGTCAGCTAGCCAGATTAGGGTCAGGCTTTAGAAGTGTTTGGGTGGGTTAAGAGCAAAGGGGGAACAGACTGTCAGATACAGCAAGCTGTGGATTCGTCTCGCACTTGGCCTAGGCACTAGGCTCAACCCTATCCATTATGGCAGGCCAAACCTAACTTTAGTGCCAAACTAAGATTCTACCATAATCCCTATTTCTACATTTTATGAATCAGGTGTTACTTCCACCAAACCATTTAGTTGTCAACGTAGTAGTTAGGTTTTCCTCGTCTTCAATTAAAAATCATACGCCTGGTTAGTTTGTAGAATACACCGACGTTAAATTCTTCCTAGAAAATTAAATACGAAACTTAAAGTAACATGGTTGTATCTACCAAATAAAGAAAAATATTACAACACCAAAAATCCCAAATATTTCTAAGCATTACAATACGCCGGCATGGTATTCAGATAAGTAGTAATCATATATACATTTGATATTTCCGGTAGGCCTTACGAAATTCCGGAAAATCTCTGTATGTAATTTAGAAATGAAAAACTGCAAGTAAGTATATATTTTAAATTCTTACGTAGGGTTGATTTACAGCGCCAGAACAGACGCTTACGCTTTGATGATAACAATATTCACATGTATTTCAATAAGTAGAATTATACAGATCCATAACATGCATATTTTAAATGCAATAACATACAGGGTGTTCCATTTAAATACATTTAAATTTAAATACATGGGAACCTTGCTTACTCGAACATCTGTAATACAATTTTTTGTAACTCGAACTGGAAGCCGTTTCCCGACAAAACGCTTATCCTATTGTTCACATTTTTATATCGATAAAGCGAATTTCAATAAGTCTAATTTTTTGATAAGTCGAAGCTTTTTATAATTCCCTAGACTAGGTTTGTTATTGGTAAATTTTTCTGTAATTCCATGTTAAATTTCTCAGATATAGTTGGGATTTTTTACCCCAACGCTATGATGATTTGTGCTAGTCTTGCAGGCATTGACCTTTTACACTTTCAACGGCGGCATGTAGTATAGTATAGCATTCACTGTAAACATCGAATGTAATTTACGTTCTTGCATTATAATGAAGAATAAATATGTATGTAATTTTTACGCTATTGTTAATAATTCACGTTTTTGATAATTCAAATTGTTTAAATTTCCTCCCAACTTTGAGTTATCGAGGTTCGACTGTATTACTTTCAAGTAGACAAAAGTCGCAAACTCGCGGAATCAAGAACATATAGCTTTTCGTTCTACTTAATCGTGCATAATAAAATATTTAGATATTTGCTTCATTAAAACGCAATCATATCCTCTGACACTGTTGGACTACCGTGTATAACATGGACACGTTTTTATGTAGCAACTGGAACCATCCAAATCATTTTTAAAATGTAAAGTTTTTGGTTCTACCTAATCCTGCTTAATAAAATATTCAGTTATTTGCATCATCAAAGCGCCATAGTCCGTTTTAGCACTTTTAGACTAGTTTGTATAAAATGAGAATGTTTTTATGTTGCAGCTCGTAGAATGTAAAACATGTTTAAAATGTAAAGCTTTTGGTTCTACTTCATTTTTCTTCATACACTATTCAAATATTTTTATTAAAGCACCTTTGTCCGTTCTCGCACTGTTGGACTACCCCGTATAAAATGACTGACACAAACTAGTGGATAAAACCGTCAAGATTATAAGAAACAATTTCAATGTTTACAAGTAAATCACATGTTGTTAAACCGCTGAGAATTAAATAAAAATTACAGAAACGTTTTGTTAATAATAGCTGCTTATGAGCCAGAAAGAAATAATTACAGCTTTGTATGGATTTTTTCATATGCACTTTGTTAATACAGGTTTACATTACAGGCACGCAGCGAGAACATACAAAATACATGCAATCTCACTTGCTCAAATTATATGTTTAAACAGAAGTGTAAGAAATTTAATGCAATTGGGGCTTTTCCTGTGTATTTGCTTCCGTTTTCCTGAACAATTAGTAACGTTTTAAATAATAATTAAAAAGATTTATTATAATTGTTTTGTAGTAAATACATAATTAATTAATTTGTAATTTAAATTATTCTTGAGGTGATTGGCTGTTTTAATATCTTTCCAAATCCAATACATAGAAATTAAAAAACAATCTTGCTAGATAGCTCATAGTTTATAGTTTATTAGAAAGTTAATTGATTTTCCAATGTACTACTAAACAAAACTATGTGCAAATCATGTAAGACGAACCCAGAACCCGGGAGATGCCGCTTATAACGAATGTTTGCGAAACATACATTTAACTTTAAATTGTTTACTATATTATATTTCCAGTTTACAGTGTTGGATCATCATGAATACAAAGAGCAAGAATTATATAGGTACTATTTTTAAATATTTCTTGGTTGTGTGATCGAGAAGATATTTATCTCCAAACAAACTTTAGTTAAACGTATCAGTTTTAAAGAGCTTAGTTCAAATATGAAATAAGTTGCTGTAATTTTAGATAATGTATTAATTTGCTGAGGCGGCCGTAGGCTAGAGGTTAGCGCGTTAGACTTCTACGCCGGGGGTCCTGGGTTCAATTCCCAGTACCGGAACATCGGATTTTTAACGGCCGTTCTCCCTCGCAAGGCAATGGCAAACCAGCGAGGTATTCTGCCTAGTAAATCTTCTCTGGAGTAGAAGTGTTTACACTTCCCGTGGTCGGAGCCCACGTTAAGCTGTAGGTCCTCTATGTCTGTGGCACTCTAAACGCGCAACACAGGCATAGGAGAGAAGATCGCTACGTCTCTTAAGAGACAAAGCACCCTAAGAAGAAGAATTAATTTGCTGCGTTATTGATGTCGTTTATACTGACCCATAAAAGGTTATACTACCGCATTTTAGAAAACCTCTTACATACAGTGGGCCTCAAAAAGAGTCCACACCTAAAAAATAATATATTATTGCTATTGAAAAATTATTTCACTAACACTGTTATAATGAATGTATTTCGCCAAAGCTAAACAGATAAATAAAACGATGTTGTGTTTCTCATATGCTTCGTTCCTGTCGGCCTCGGTGGTCTAGTGCAGTGGTAGTCAACCTGGAGTACGCGTAGCTCTGGGCTATGGCAAGACATCATAATTTTATACTCATTTTATGAATGACAGAAGACCGTTTCGTTAAAAAGTGAACTTGTATTATTTTCTATTTCAAGCGTTCTTTAATTAGTAGCAAAATAATACATCGTTTCCCACGGTACATAGACTCTATTATTTACAATTGTTTTACAACCACTGGACAAAGACATTTTCTCTATATTTTTAAATTCTAAAATGACTTTACTGTCTGGCCTACTCTACTCAACATTGAAATCTTACAGCTGTGTTATAGCGCCAATCATATTGTGGTCTTCTAATCCCGCGTGCCATTTGAACTACCTTGAGTTTTCTTTTTAGTGTTTGAAACTGCTGATTTAGTACACGGCTTTAATTTAATTATTTTAAATGTATACTCAGTGACATGGGAATCGCAACGCCAAGAAGGGGTAGGAATTTTTTGACCAAACTTTGCTGAAACGTTTAACTACTAAAAGGTAGCAATTGATTAAAATTTCATTCATATGGATCAAGTGATAATGGCTTATCTGACAGTTCTTTCAGATTTTTCTAACAATTATATCAGGTGTATGTTTTGCGAGATTTTGTTCAGTTCTTTATTGTTTCCGCTTTTGATCGTTTGTATTGAGGGTGTGATCAGGTCTAGAGTGCGTCAACGTGGAAATTACTGCCAATTAAGCGAATTCGACAACGGTCGTATTGTCCAATCCATCATCATGCGCTGCTACCAGGCATGGACTAGGGAGGTCAGGAATGTCGCAGAAAAGGAACCGGGGGGCGAAGAAGTACAAACGAGGTGCAAGACCACCATCTTCGACTTATGGCAACAAGAGACCGATTCTCCAGTACCAGATCAATTGCCGACCAATAGTTAGCTAACGAAGGTCGTCCTGTAACCCTTCGAACGGTTTACCGCAAAATCAGAGCTTTCGGCTTGCAATCCTATCGGCCACATCTTGTGTTATCACTAACGGCTCAACACCGACAGCAACGTTTGGAGTGGTGTAGGTTGCGACTGCACTGCAACCTAGAGTGGCATAGGGTGGTGTTCAGTGATGAATCCGATTCTGTTTGGGGATGCATGATGATCGTATGAGGGTCAGACGGACACGTGGGAACGTCCCAATGTTGAGTTTTCGAGGCGAGGCATGTGCACCAAAGTGTAGAGATTATGGTATGGAGTACTATAACTTATGGGAGTAGGTCCAGTTTGTTATTCATCCGAGGCAATATGAACGTCCAGCGATATGTGGATATATTCTATATATATATTCTTCCATTTCTTCAGCAGTTGGAAGACCCACTTTTCCAGCAGGATAATGCCCGTCCCCATATTGCAAGGCGTTCTATGGACCGATTTGCAGAGGATAATGTCAATCTGTTGCCATGGCCACCCCGATCTCCCATTCTTTCGGCCATCGAGCATGTTGGGGACGTTATAGGGAGAAGACCGAGGAACTTGGTGCATCCTCCGCAGACGCTGCAAGCTGTACAGCGCAGATTACAGGTTGCTTGCGACACAATACCTCAAAAGGAAATCGATCATCTGCTAGAGTCGATGTCGCGAAGAGTAAGGGAATGTGTAACCAATAGGGGGGGACCAACCCATTATTAATAAAAAATTATTATGTTTATATTTTGTTCTTTTTTTTAAATTTTAATCAATTGCTACACTTTAGTAGCTAAACATATCTGCCAAGTTTAGTCAAAAAATTCCTACCCCTTCTTGGTGTTGCGATTTCCATGTCACTAAGTATATTTATGTACCCACAACTTTGGGGGCACAAAGTTGAAGGTCGAATACCACAGGTTTAGTGGTTGGCGCGCTTGCCTACAGATTCACGAGACTAGTGTTCGATCCTGGTTGAGGTCGGTGAGATGATATTTCAGAAGTAAAAAAATCTGAAAGTGCGCCCTCTATCGTATACGAAGTACCATAAAGCCGTAGATCCCGTGCTACTGCGATGTGTGACACGTTAAAAATCGTTTGTAACTACCTCAGATAGGAACATCTCATAATCAGCGGGACAAATATGGGTTAAGTGCATATTAGAGATATTTGGAAAACCGCGTCCTAGATCTCTCTCGGTTAGAATATAATGGAATGCAATACAAAATGCTTCATGCCTAAAACCAACACTTATAATACAGAGGTGGTCATTGATCACATAGCGAAGAAGATATGGTGAAAATCATCTAAATTACAAAGGTGTAAAATCTTTTTGAGTGCTACTGTATATGACATGTGTTATTTAATTAATATGTTGTAAATATTTAGTTTTAAAAATGTTCTTGATTCAGGAATTTAAAATTTGGGGCGACATATTAAAAAAAGTTCCGTTTTCATAGTATATATCTGTTATTTTAAGATTTTTGGAGTGTGATCATGTATTTTTGCTGATTATAAGTAATTAAACAAGATATTTTGTTTCCTGGATGTTACGTTTACGTTACGTTTCCTTATAACTAACTTAAAATTTATAATTATATTATATATAATAAATATTGTAGAAAGAGCTAAATTGCATATCTCACAATACATTTTAATAACAATAATTCATACACACACCATAAATACAGAACAATTAATACATACATATATATGATTTACTGTGTAAATAATAATTAGAAGTTCATGTTTAAATGTAATAAAGGTAGGAGAGATACAATTGCAAGGTGATGTTATTATTACATTTGTCTTATTATTTTTATCTGCTTCTGTATACATAGATTATAAACCCTCTGAACCGCATTGATCAAACCACAGTATAATATATTATTCTTTAGCGGTCAGCAATTACGAACACCCATATATTATATGGTAATTAAGCAGGGGATAGTATTGACCTTCCAGACGCATAGAATTTCTCTTACCCGGTAAGATTACGCATGGAAACAATATTTCATTAAAAAGGACTGGGGAAAGGATTTCTAATTAGTTTGGCCCTCTTAGCCATTTACCTGCCGGGTAAAGGGCTATCTTAAAACAATTATGATTATTCAAAAACGCAGCAGTTGGATGAATATGTAATATTTTTAAATTAAATTACTAATGTAGCACCTAAATATTAATTTTGTTGAAACCAGAACATGCATCCAGCAAATGTATAAATTTATCCTTAGTAAAGTAGTGGAAAATTATATACATAAGACACGACATCTTGACTAACCGTGCCAATCTGATCTGTAGCAATTACTCGCATGGCTAGAAGTAAATTACTAGCTTAACAAGTAATAGTCTGAAGCTTAAATCTGAATGAATTACTCTACACATAATTATTGGGTAGCTTGCCCACACGTACCATTTCAAATAAATTTAAAACTACTTAAATCAGACAGGTTAGCTCAATAAAAGTTTCAAGTACGTGCTCTCTCACATCTAAATAATTTCTATAGTGATTTGGTGACTAGATATTACTAATATATAAGGTAGCCGTTTTGGTATTAAAACGTTATAACTGTTAATAGAATTTGAATGAGCGTTTAAATTTCAAATATTTTAGAGACTGGGAGCTTTTTATTTGAAAACTGTGATTGTAAAAACTAAATATCAAAGCTAGTATAAATAGTAATAGGGATTCCAGAACCGGATCAGTGAAATACAAACAAAATCAACCTAGTTTAAATAGATGAAAACCTCATCGGAAAACTACTTTTTTATAGAAAATGTCTCAAACATGCAATAACAACCATAGGCAAGATCTACGAAGTGTAAGTGTAGTATTTTCGTTATGAATTAACTTCTATTTTATATATATAACCTTCTGCAGTTTTAAATACAAAACACAATCCTCTATTTTAAAGTTGTATAAAGGTTTTTAGTTTCCAGTCATTCCAATTCTATATAGAAACAAAATGCTTCACCATCTGAATTCTAAATACGCAAACTGTATGTTAGGCAAAGAAAGATTCAGGATATAAACAGGAAGAGACGGGTTACGACATTTACAATCAATTAAATATTTTTAAATTTTACACTAAACCTGGTATGGCAATAAGGTGAGTTTTAATAAGAGGAAATACTATATATACTAATGATGATATTGGTTGCATTGTGGTATAACTGGTTATATAGGATGGACAGAACGTATTTATAAAATGTTATTGACACGTGTGCACTTGGTAAGTCATTTGATATAATTATTACGGACAAACAAATTAGCTAAGAAACGCATACGAAAAGCGGACTGAATTTACGAATATTATTTAACGTTTAGTACAATAAATCATGCACTTGGAGAATCATAAATTATGGCCTATGTCTCGAAATAGGCTAGAAACAGTTATTCAGGGGAACGTCCTAATTGAGGTTTTTTAAGGTAATTTAAAGTGCATTGCACTATAGAATGTAAAACACCTCAAAAGCACAAATTCCGTTTGGTTTGTGAGAATTATTGCGGGGGAAATAGTTTTTGTCCGAAACCTTCAAACGACGTCCGAGGTCGAGGCAAGGCGATAGAACCTTTCAGTCTTTTTGTACAAATGAAACACAAAGGTTATTTTTTGTATGCTTTATTGCAGCTAAACAATGGACTGTTTTTGACAAGAGGAAATACCAAAGCATTTCTACGCTTAAATTCTCGAATAGTTAACGTCAACATTATCTTAAAACGCCACTTCTTCTGCATGAAATTCACGGAACAAAAAAACGAAATTACTTTTTATCTCGAAACGGAAAATTAATGTTAAAAAAGTTTGGAAGTAAATTTAAGTTCGAAAATAATATCGGTTAGGCACCGTCGGTTAACGTACAAGATTAATGGTTTAGCATGCAAGAGAAGTTTGTAAGTATGAATTATCACTAAGTCGCAAATTTTATACCAATGCAATTATGCGAAATTAACTTGAGTAAAACTTACTTATTTTCCGAAAACAATTATTTCGAATCAATCGTTAAACTATGAAAGCTAAGGACATAATCGCTTGTTTCAACGTAAACTCCCGTTAACACTTTAAAGTTTAGACTCTAAAACTATCTTGGCCCACAACAAAATTGCAAGGACGGGAAAGATCATGTTCCCTTGGGGATAAGTCCTTCTGCCACCAGCGAAATGGCAAAGTTTAGATAGAGCCCGATAAACTGATTATAATGATTTACACGCTCTCAAATATGTACGGGAGAATATAAGTTTACTGTAATTTAATGCATAAAAAGTGAAATTTATTGATGTTAACAACAAAGCAGCAGGTAGGAAAAGAATTTTTGAGACTATGCAGGTTATCAAAAAAGCGAAAGCAATATTTATGTGTTTATGATAAAATTGTTTCATGTTTCGCTTCAATATATCATATTTTAGGTAAAAGATGGAATTTGGAAATCTGTGTGTAATGCTATAACATAATACACTGAACTTAGGCGTAAACTAAAGAATGAAACACTGATCACGGTGTACCTTGGTAGCGTTTTTAATAATCTATGATATCTTGAGTTATGTACTTACATGAAATTAGAGTTAAGTTGTAGTTGGGGTGATAAGTTTAGTATTTGAAAGTACTTTGGAAATAAGGTTTGTTTACATATAGCGTAATAGGAGTATGTGAGAATTATTTATTTAATTTCTAATGTCTTCTGTAAAGTATTACATAGCGGTGTCATAATGTAACTCAAAACGCTATTCATATTTTAATTTCTTATTACATTACGCGATGTATTTCAATTGTAGTTTTATTTAATTATCGCTATTTCATTTAGCATCAACACTAAATTTGTGTTTAACCAGAAAGCACTAACACTATAGGTATGCTATGCTCAGAGAATCTTACTTCACTACACCTAGCTAAAAAAAATTATTATTTGTAATGATTATTCTTAATAATATTAATAAGTTTTAAAACCTGTGGAAATTATTAATATTATTGTTTTCCTTATTAACTATAACAATTTCAAAAAATAATGAAAAAACACCAAACCAATACTTGGTATTTGGTAGTTCTATTGTTTTAGGTGATTGCTAATAGCCATACTTAACCTTTTACTAATACTACATGGTAGAAATATCACATGAGTAACATGAATTATGACAAAGAAAAAATATAACTACTTTTCATTTTGGTATGGTTCTAAAAGATCGTACAGAGTATAATCAATAAAATATTCGATCGAACAGGACTATAAAAAGCAAAATACTATACAGTTTCTAACGGTTTACTACCATTATTTAGTAGTAATAGTATAATTCACTTACTACACTTATTTTATGGTATAGAATACAAAATATTTGTTCCTAAATGTATGGAGTAACATCCGCAGAGATTAAAATCAACTTTTCTTAAGACATTTCGCACGTAGTGAAAGTCGTAGTTTGAATTGCTTGATAGATATTCAAGGATTGCCTACAAGTTTTTTACAGACTTTAAAAAATAGCTCTTCATGCTTAAGCGTAAGAGGTTCTAGCTATCAGTAGATAGGAGATTTTGTTTCAAATCTAAAAATCAATAATACTCAATTTGCAGTCTACAAGGATTTTTCTACAATGGAAATATGCTATCAGACGGCAAAACATGCAGAACATGCTATTCAAAAGTTAGGTTAGAAGTCACTGCGAATACGCGCTGGATTTTTAGGTTTTACCGGTTCTTCTTACTCCGTCCTACTTATTGCTCAATGAATCTCAAACAGAATAAGAAGAGGCGGTAGGGTTGAAACCCGGCCAGGTTCTGTTTGTACATCAAGTTTTACTAAAGCTACCTTATAATCGTTGATAAATTTCTCTTTATTATATCCTTGAAGCATTTGTGGAAAAGGAAACGAAATGTTACGTATAAGGTGCATATCCTTAAATGTATTCAGTTACGGCGCTAAAAAACAATAAATGGTGGTTATTTATACATTGATATACATACATATATGAAGCTAGCACGATATAGTGGTAGCTATACCCCTTGAACGCAGCTTTACTTTTTAAATATCTTGAAAAACATATGCATATAATGCCTCAACAATTCAAACGCCGCCATTTACCAGGTGCGAAAGAGTTTTAGAAACATACCATCCATATCCATATCCAAATTGTTCGAACGAATAATACAATCGAGACTAACGAAACATCTTAAAACAAAAATCTTACTTCCGTCCTTTCAATTTGGGTTCAAAAGTGGTCACTCAACCAATCGCCAGCTTCTCCGAATTTCAGAAGTAATTTAACGGGGATTTGAGAACAAACAGCATGCTGCAGTTGCCTTCCTAGATGTCGCACAGGCATTTGATCGTGTATGGACAGATGATTTACGCTTTAAAATGCAGAAAATAAAAATACCTTCATATCTTCAAGATGTAATAACATCATTCTTAACAAACAGAAGATTCAAAGTTCGCATTGGAACGTCGCTCTCCACAACTAGGAACATAAATGCGGGAGTTCCACAAGGATTTATATTGGGACCCGTATTATACAATATCTTCAAGTTTGATATCCCGAAACCAGCAGATGCAGAGATGGCTATGTATGCAGACGACACTGCAGTTATCACACAAGACAGTGACATAATAACTGATCAGATAAAACTGCAACGAAGCACTGACGAAATAACGAAATGGTTTACAAAATGGTGTACTAAAATAAATCCTCACAAGTGCGATACTAAAATATTTACGCTACGGCGACCTATTGACCCACCGAATATAATAATTAATAACAAAAAAATCATCTGGAACCCGAAAGATAAGGCAGTTAGATACCTTGGCCTCTATATGGACAGGAAACTTACATGGAGTTTTCATGTGAATAAAAAGTTAACACAATGCTATGCAAGACTAGGTATGATGTACCCATTAATTAATAAAAACTCTTCCCTCAGAATACAGTGGGGAAATTTACATTACACGGCGCTGCTTCGACCAATAATCACATATGGTTGCAATGTATGGGGTGCAACATCCAAAACAAACTTTAAGAAAATCCAAACACTACAAAACAAGAAACTGCGTTTGATTATTAGTGCTCCATGGTGTGTGAGAAATAAACAAATACACCGCGAATTAGATATGCGTACTATCGAAAGTTTTGTATACAAATCCTCTGAACATTTTTACCAAAACCTACACAAGTGCAGCGGGGCTATCCACTATAGCAGTGATTCTCAACCTGTGGTCCGCGGACCACTTGTGGTCCGCGGGCAATTTTCATGTGGTCCGCGAAGCGAACATCTAATGAATTTTAATCTTGGATCTGGATGAAAATTAAAGCTACTACCGAAATTGGTTTACTCAACATGCAACTGCTCCAGTCTAGAATTTTTTTAGCGGTGAGTTTCACTCATCGTATTTTGTTGACCACACTCGTCTGTAGACAGACATATCAATACGTCTTTTTATTTTATAATTAATAAAATACGTTGATAAAACTTCAGGTTTCATTTCATTTTACCGAGTGATATGTGTGAATGTATAAATAAGTAACGCTTATTTATAATGTTCTATGAGCATGACATTCAAGCCTAAAGACTTGAATTTACCATCATATTACAATTTGAGCAAATAGTAACAAATACAAACAAATGTATAAGGTAAGTTTAAATATTTTCTTGATAAATATAGAAAAGAAAGAAAAATTTAATTTTAACTAGGGACTAAGAGTTTTCATACTTTTGGAGGGATGGCCGATTGATTTTATATCGATACTCAATTTCTGTTACATATGCCTATATGAACTGTGAATGGCTGCCAAAAAAACAATATTCTCATGAATCATTTAAAAACGACCTATGTAACTGTTGTGGAAATATTAATTCTATCGTATGTGGTCCGGCTAGGATTCTGAAGGGTACTAAGTGGTCCCCAGTAGTGAAAAGGTTGAGAACCACTGCACTATAGCATTGGTCAACGTTCCATTCATACAAGGCTCAAGAGAAAACTTCCTAGTGACTTATTATCTCCAACACCTAACGACTCAGATATCAGCGATTCCGATTAATAGTGCTCACTAACTAAGTATCGTAATCATAAACGTTAAAACCAATAGTGACAGAGGAGCTGCAGAAGCTGACCTCTATAAACTATGTATTGTGATAATGTTTAATAATTAACACTGCCATGTCTAGCATGTGTATACTGATCTGGCAATAAATTCTTCATTAAAAAAAAAGAAACATACAAGATGATCGTAATCCTTACGGATGAAACTTTATGCATTAGGACATATCTACTATTATAGAGTAAAAAATAATTGTAGCAGTTGAACTATACTTTAAAAACTATTAAATAATTTTATTTTCAACAACCATTGTATTGCAATAAAAGCATTATTTAGAGTTCAAAAAGGCCAAAATTATATGTGTAGGCGGATCACTCTCAGAATATAAACAATTATACTGGACTCTATCCGCTTGCAATTGTTAAAGATAATGTCTTAGATAGGCATGTCAACCATTTTTAGGAAAGCGGCTTGACATTAGTCTTATCTACCGAACATGCTAGCGAACTCTAATGTTCTAACAAACAAGAACCGCATTCCTGCATCCCAAACTGTTCTAAAATCTAAAACTATAATAAGATCGCCGCTGTTTGCAAAGTTGATTGGAGCAGTTATGGAATACACGTGGATTATACACGGAAGAAAGTGGCCTAAGATTTAGAAATTATATACTACACTGTACGCAAATACTATTTTATCGTTCATTATTTCAAAAAATGGTGACCTGGAGAATTTCCTTCAATGTAGATGCAGACCCTGTATTTAATTATTGAAGACTTGTTAAATCCATATTAAAAAATTACTTACAATTATATTATAATATGATACTAATATTGCCAACAGGAAAACGCGTGTATGACTAACAGCATGAATTGCACATGTTTCAATAAACTATGCATGACCTTGAACCATATGGAGCTTTTTTAATGTACTTAATTGGCTAACTAAGTTCTAGACGTACAAATTACTTAGATGTTATTAAATCTAAACAACAAGATTGCCATTTATGTATTAAACCCTTTCTTCCCTTACAAACATAAAGCGAATTTTTAAAAATATGTGTCAAGGCATTATAATTAAAGAAAACACTCACATTGAACGATGAAAACTAAGTTCGTAAAACAGAAACCAATGAAAAGAATTTAACAATTCAGAGATAATTTTTATCACAAACACTGCAGTAGTAACAGAAACACACATAACTTTTTGGTACATATACTCACAACACTATTGTTCTTAATCGTTTATTCGACTGAATCATTATAATAGTCTAGCTGCCTCATGGACCAGGTTTTAAGAGGGGGTTTTAAAATATAGGGGGCATTCAGATAAACCAGGCTTCGGGACCCATTTGAAGGCCATTGAGGGTAGCCGATAGGACCAGATAAGTGATGGAGGGGAACCCTGACCAATCATAGAGCAGATTTGAAATCTTTTGTTGCAGATTATCTGGTACCCGCAGGGACAAATCCCATACAAAAATTATCTGCCATTTACATTTCTTCGGACACCTTCAAAATCTTTATAGTAACTGCAAATTATTTAAACGAAAGCTATTTACAAGCGCAATTTTTCTAGTATAGTAAATATAAGAGTAGAAATATATATTTTAAAGAAACTTTAAGGCTGTTTCAGAAGTAAATAAAGAGAGTTGAATAGAATAAGGGTAACTGTTGTGGGGTGCAGCAAATAAAAGAGGAAATGAGGTCATTAAAATTTCGGTTTTGGGGTAGAACATTTCAGTTAGAGGCAAGATTTCGAGCATGATGGAAAGAAAGATGTGTATCGCGTGGCAAAATACCAAGCGTGTTCTTAAATTACGTGTTCATCAGTTTATCACAAGAAAGAATGGTGCAAAATTTCAAATGGTACGCCGTGATTAAATGTAAGATGTTTAAAGTTGGCAGCTTCTGTCAGGTAATTGATTAAAACAATTTATATTTTAAGAGCTAAGGTAGGTACCTACATTTTTGGAATTTTAACTAATGACACCTAATTTTTTACTCCAGTGGTGTGGGCTGTTGAGGAAAAATAGCCTTTCATGTTTAGAATATAAATTTAAACCTGTTTAATAATGTGCATCTAATTACCATCTGGACTAAGATCAAAACTCCTTGCGCAAGTATTTGATGAATTGTTGTTCCAATTACCCGCACGAAAGGCTTTTCTTCTGTTCTTGTGATTAGGCATTATTTATAGGCGATGCAGTTATAATTGCAACAAAAACCGCATATGACAGAGAATATTATGAAGAATAGTGGAGACTGCCGGTTATTAGAATAGTTCGCATAATCTTGGTTTCTCTGCCTCGCAGCTGCAACTTTCCAAACGCCAGAAAGTTAGCGGAATTATTGCATTAACTCGGATACACTATTTGTTCCTTTTATCTCCGAAGACGATTTCTTGGGGAAGTTACAAAACTAACCTAAAATTTTATTACTGATATTTAAAAATAGTCAACGAGTGAATAATTTTCAAATAGTTACAAACTACTATATGCCATTGAAATTATTATACTAATTTAAGAATATTATATATTAGTATCATTTCTTCTGCATAGCAGGTCTAAGAGCTAGTATGTGAGAGTACAATGAACAGAAATTCTTGGAATTTGCATGCACAGTACTGTATAAACAATGGTTACAAATTGACTACGAACAAGAAAGTTACGCTTGTCTACTTGTATTATTAATATCAGCAGAATGAAACTAACACCTGAACTTAACAAATCTACAAGAAAGTTGATTAATTTAATCGACACAAGATATATTTCGAATAATTAATGCATAATTATATTTGTAGCTTAATATAAATGATATAATCAATGCATAACTATAATGTCTTGTGAAGGTAGTCTTACTAAATTATAGATAAACTGTTTGGTATGCAAGATTCTTAAACAACGTCAACGGTTCCTATTTATTTAAACTTAATGCAAAAGTTTGGTATTTTTCTTTATTTGATTACTTTTAATATATAACTGTGATATCAAAACTGTTTCAAGACCTTCAATTTCTGCACTAGAAACCTCTAAAATTGATGGTGTCATTATTATTATGTATTTATATATTCCATTACGATAACGAACCAGTTCAGTAAAAGTAAAATTAGCATATATATGTAAAATTCCTTATTCAAACTACTATTAAAGTTATGTACAATTAAATCGATCTGATTATTGTATTAACTTTAAATACGGAGTTTAAACAAACCCGTTTAAATATTTTAATTATTTCCTTGTAGAATGAAAAACGTAGCAGCTCTGACATGTCTTTAGAAAATAAGGTTAGGTTAAACAGAAAACAAATAAACGACGCAATGTATCAGTAATTCAACTGCCATAGCTAGATGCTAAATGCCACACAAACATTGGAAAGGATTACATGACATAATTACCTGATAACGACGCATTGAGATTATAGTGTATAAGACATTTAAATTTTTCACACCTTAAGGTTGAGTATGGGTAGCATTAGTAGATGTACATCAGAGTTTTCACATATATTAAATTGAAAAACTAGCCTCTCTATTAAATTATTCAATTAAATTTCACTAAAAATTTTAGTTTTACGCTTAACAATGTCACTATATATCATCAGCTGCAATATTTCACTGTAATGTTGATTTCTTCTTCATGGATTTCGTTTTATGTTTCCTACAATTACGATATTAAAAACGTAGAAACACGCAATTTCTATTGTGTACACCCTAAATCGATAAAACTCGTGTAGAGACCCAAAAGTTTCTCAAAATTACAATCCCCCTAAGCTATTCATCTCAACCAATCGTTGCCAGTACCAGCAACCGATACAAAAATAGCATTAAAAAATAGTTTCCAACATGCAATATATTAAAACTGCCTGTATTTAATTAAATATTTTGAAGATATTTTTTACCCGCTAAGTTACGTCCGGTGTAAACTAATTATACAAGCGGTAAATTACAGAAACAGTCCTAAAATATAAGAAAACCTGAGACGTAGCCAAAAAATACCTGCAGGAACTTTAAACACCAAACAATTATTATTAGTGGCCTTTTGTTTGGTCCAAGAATTCCTCCTATTGTTATGTACTGCTTATTATTTTAGCAGTAATTACCTAGTAGAAAATAATATAAAATAATGCATTGTGATTTCTATAAACTGAACCAGAAAGGGAACGATATTTCTAAATCATAAAACAGTTATTATTACAAAATGCTACTATCAGTATCATCAGTAGAAAACAGTAAAAATATAGAATATCAATGTTTACCGGAAATATTCACTCTAGCGATCTACCTACAAACGAACGGGTTTTTAAATGTGACCGCCTACAAGTAAGTATAATATTTACACGAAATTGACAATGCAATATCAACATATAAAAACTGTAGTGGTCCAATATTCAGAATATTTGAAAATAAAAGTATTTGAAACATAAGCATTCGCGCACATACAGTCTTTTTTGCAAAACTTACTGTTACAACCGCTTAAAAGATTTTAATTTAGATGGAATATTTCTATATCAAATTCTCAAAAATAGGAAAGGCTAATATATTTTTTAAAAAATGTATGTTTACTCAATACTACATAATCAAATGACTGTGATGCTGAGTCAATTCATATTCCTGCAAAACTACAATTCGTTTTTGAGGATTTTTAAGAAAATTATACCTTAAAACCTGCCCGGAAATTTTTATTTAATGTTTATTATTACAAAAATTTCTTTCTAAAACTTTTAAGCTTTCACCAAAATTGTGCCACATGTTGTAATAGAAATGGTTTGATTAATTCTTATAACTAATATACAAAAATACACAAATACCATCATTTTTGAAGTTTTCGAATGGATTTGTAAGTAGTTAGAACAACGATAAAGTTCATAAAATTGAGGTATTGCAGATCTACTTAAATCCAGATTAATATACTGTCATAAATATTTAACGATTTAGTATTATTTAACAACAAACAACCTTGCAACATTAGCAAATTTAATCATTAGATGAGTCGAAATTGAAGGTTTAAAATCGTAAATTGTATTTACATGCGTTTAAAGGTCTTATATGTCTCGCTTCCGCCCCGACGGTTTTTGATTTCTGTCTTTAGCTCACGTGATTGCATACATATAGCGTCTCTATTTTAATATGCAGTCACTTCTCGAGTTACGACCATTCGCACACGACGAAAACATTTCATAAAAAAAATTAAAAAATGTATTAAATAAATAAATAAATATCTTCGTCAAATATATATCATATACATATATATCTTGCACGCTTCCGGCGTTTTTGTATAAAATTCGACTTCCGATCATTTCGACTTACGTCCGGAGTTGCAGAACCGAACCCCGTCTAAGTCGAGAAGTGACTGCATTTTGTGTTAGCAAATCGACAGAACCATTGGGAAATTTTTCCCAAAAATGTAGCATTTATTAGTATTTTTATATAAGAACAAAATTTGAGGATGCATTTTAATTTAATTATTTTAAAAATATAATTTCAGACTATATCAGAAAGCGTCAATATTGAATTTTTTGATTTTCAGACAAAGTGTTTGCTTTATTATACTTTCAGCATCCTGAAACCAAAAAAAGTATAGTCTTTATAATAGTTTTAAATTCACCTGCTTATCATCACGATCGGCGAATAGGCAATGTATATAGCTTTTACACAATAAATACTAATTTGTATCATATATATAACACAACAGCAGTATAAACGAAACATTCCTAATATTCAATTGTATAACTTCATAGAAGGGGTAGAAGCCCGGGTATATATTATACCGTACTACACAAAAATGTTATGTTACTGTTAAGACACTACCACAAAGAAGGCATTTCCCTAGTATAGCCTACACTCAATTTCAGTACAGAACTATAAGAATAAACGAGTATTTAACTTTCTTTTCAGAATCCATAACTTTGAATTTTTTTACAAATCCGTACATTTCTCTGCAAAATAAACTTCTTTATCGAGTGGATTATTTTTCTATAGGAAAAAGAAAAGTAGATTTGAAGTGAAATAAAAATACAGGCTTATAAAAGTTTCGAAACTAGGAGAAAGTTGTCATATTTTTTGCTATGAGTAATTTGTAAAGACTACGTTAATATTTTTAGTCTTTAATGTAATATGGGGGTTTAATGCAAATCGCGTGCCGTTTTGCTGAACTCTACCGTAAAATTAAAGTAGCAACAATTTTTGAAAATTCTGATTTAAAGGTCCGTTTGTTCAAAAGACATCTAATTTCATTAATATAGATTTTCGATTATTTAATATCTCTTAAGTACCTATCATAATGGTATGGGTATAAAATGTTTAGCGAACTAATTAACTGAAGAAGACAAATCACCTCTAAACATTTAAAAATATACATATACTTATGTATTTCACCTAAAAGGGCATAAAAACATTTATTACATTTTCCAAATTGATACAGGTCTGGAAGACATAGAAATTTATGTTTTATTTATAGAAGAAGCAAATCTCCCACACCTTGAGTAGTAGAGTATTAAAGTATGTATAGTCCACGTCCAGATATACCGTTATTCGTTTTAAAACGGTATTTGTAGAACACTGATTTACAAGCTACTAATAACTGATCTTAAATTAAAAGCATCGGCTGTGTTCAGCTAAATGTAGGTATTGCGAAGAAATGAAAACCCTAAAGCGGGGTTTAATATTTTATTTGTATTTAGAACTTAGTTAAATGTTAAGGCACCCTTTGGTGAAGAAATAACGATAGAACTTGAAATGAACTACAGTATATCTTTAAAATTCCGACTTAGTTCTCCAAACATTTCATCATGATTACAGCGATCGCATACTAAGAACAGTCCTGATTATGTAGCTCCCTTACGTGGAACCTAGGCCATAGTTCCACTTAGTACAAATAAGACAGTTGCTTGCTTATTTATAATATTTGTACAATTACGGTGCATTTTAGAGTTCCATTAAAGGCATTATAATTCAAGAAGTATTTACGTGCAGATTACTACATAGAAAAATTACGTACGTGTAAGCTTTAAGTAATAAAAGCAAATGAATTGAAAGTAATTATGCTTAGAAGATATTTTAGACATAAAACGCTCCTAACATAGCCATCAGAAGCGTTTTATAAGTGCACATGTTGTATATCTACTCAATAGAAAAACTTACAGGCGCGTAAATTTTCTATAAGTAAAACAGTAAGTATTTACAGAAAGTAGTTTTTTTAGTTAACAATTAAGTTACAAGTACCTTAACTTCTGACAAGTTCATACGTAAACCTCTACTGTACTATGCAACAAATAGCTAGCTATTTATGTTATTGTCTACTATAACGTTACAGTTAGAAAGCAACTAGGGTATACAATTATATTAACAATCAATAATTAAAGTTATGGGATTACTCTTTTGCTCCATTTGCCAAACACTAACATTTTGGTTGTAATTACCAATTCCTGTTAAAATTATGGTAATCAGGCCATAATTATAATAAATATGTGGTTCACATAGTTTCTAAAATCTGTTAAATGTATTGTACGATTGTCCTTCATGTATTACAAATGCTTTTTTGTTGTATTATAATTGCTAAACATCAACAACTCCGTTGCAGCTTATGCATAAAATCATAAAGTATGTGTATGTCATTAACAAATAAAACTCTTGCAACAGTAAATGTTTTTCAATTCATGCGCGTAAATAGTTCGCACTTTCCATGACTCTTGATGCAAGCTCATGCATTACTAGCATTATACCAGAGATAATTCTTACTTAGCTACGGTAATCTTCGCATATGGAATGTGGAAAGAGCAAACTACTGATTTCCCAACCTTTTGATCAGTCGGCACGTTTAAATGGAGATTATACACATTTAATGAAGACATTACCCGTTTAAGTTAAAGGTTGTGTGAGAGAAATTCTTCCGAAATCTAAGTGCCTGCAGATGCCAATTACTTTTATTTTGAACAACTGCCTACGCAACAGTCATGTAGTGTTAACAAACTTTCTGCACTAGATACTCAAAAAAGCAAACTAATGTCAAATTTAATTAATGAAACGTCGGAAAGAATAACAACCGAATACTAGTATAACTAGTATTTCATCGATTGTACGATATCTTAATCAAACATCATGATTTAAAAGGTACTAGAGCTATTAAAAATTCAAAGCAATTCATATCTGTCTATAATGTAAATAATAGCTAGAATAAAAGCTATCTGTCATGATTGGTACGTGTACAGTCCATTATCTAAGTATTGTATACAAACACAGTAGTATATTTGCGTAAATCGATGTCAACAATGATGTTTACACAGTATTTAAAAATAATATGTTTCTGTATGAAATTTTATACAACGAGTTACACAAATTTATGAATCTGTACCAAGTTTATTATTCATAAAATTAACGTACTAGACAAACTACGCGAAGAGCATACTACTGGAAAAAGTCTTTTAAATAATCAAGGAATAAACATACAACTATTTCAACTTAAGTAATATTAATAGTGTTATTACGATACGAAATTATATTTGCAATTAATAATTTTCCAGTAAGTTTGAATTTGCATACATAAAACTACACATAACTTTACAACTCCTTTAAAAAAACATAATTCGAAAAATGTGTAGAAATGTGCTTGGAAAATATTCCCGTAAATTTTTAATTTATATCTCGAATCTTGAGAATACCACAACGAGACATAAAGACGAATCATTCATAGCATATGTGATTTAGAGGTCTGATGTTAAAACATGAATGTTCGCACAGAACCACGACATCTCATGATTTACTTCCAGTTCATAGCTCTGCTTGCTTAGTGTTTGATAAGGGTTGTTAAGCTTACATCATATGTCTGGAAAGAAGATTTATATAGGAGGATAAAGTGTCTTGCAAAGGTTTTGTTAAATGCTTTGTCATGTAAATATGTAAAATGTCCGTACCTCATAAACTTCAATTAAAAAGTAACGCAATAAAAGCCACCACGTAAAAGCCTGGCTCTGGAATACAAGGTAGAGGAAAAAACACTTAAAATTCAGATGAGCCCTTTGATAGCCGTCATTATTTTATATCAGTGTGCTGTGATTGAATACGAATTAACTCGGGGTCTCGGCTAAATATTCTCGCTTTCTTGTAAACGCGAAGAGGATATAATAACTTCATATATTCTCATGGATACGACTTGATGTGTACGTTACTCAAGGTTAACATTACACGGGGTCGCAAAAGCTGTTCATTTGACCCACGTTTAGAGAGTTAGGTACAAGCAAAAATTATAAGTATATGCAGAAATTAATCAGGATTTATACTGCTAGTGAAAGACTGTTGGAAATGTTTCAACCGGTACCTAGTTTATACGGTAAAACTATAAAGTATAAATATTAATAAATAAGTTATGCGACGACAGACGTCTGCTTTTTCGAATACCGATTTGTTATAGCTAACATGGGCAAACATATTTTCTCGTAAGGTATGTTAGCTTAAAGATTGAAATTATTTAATTATCTCACAACGAGATTTTTAGGGTTGCTATTATTTGGTAGTAATATGCGGTAAACCAAATATCTGGGAAAGCTTCAGTATATATATTTTCAATACCATGGTTGCCATTAGCAAAACTAGCTTTACAAACACGATCAGTACTTTCAGTTTCTGAAAAACGGATTATTGAAACTACAGAGTAGAACCTTTTATGAATCGGCATGAGATGTAGGTACAAATACTACCCCAAATTTAGGCAACATACCAAAAATGCATCTAAATCACTGACTCTCGTTTAAATTATAATATTTAACAGATTTTTTAGGCGAAGTTTGCTTGAAAATAGATATTAGTTACATTAAAATATTTTAATGGTTGGTCGCTATATCTGGGATCTATATAAACGGAAAATACAATGAAGTAAAAAATGAGATTCCAAATCCTTACATCGTAGACGCTGGTTATATCCGAATTCTTGTTACAAACGATCCCTATTCAACCAAAGTGTAGTTAACATTTTTCAGTGCACTGTATAAGGAACAGCAACATTAGGGCCTTAATTTTTTAACTGTAATGACAATGGGATAAAAGATTTTATATTTTTATAAACTCCAAAAGCCGGCCTTGGTGGTCTAGTGGCCAGCGCATTTGCCTTTAGATCCGAGGAACCCGGGGTCGAACCTGGCCGAGGTCGGTGAGATTTTTCTAGCGGGGAAAAACCTGAAAGTGCGCCTTCTGTCGGATAAGAAGTGAAACCGTAGGTCCCGTGCCACTGCGATGTGTGACACGTTAAAAATAACTACTGGAGTTGGAATTACACGAGATATGCAAAATTTTTAGTTAGGGTGTACAATACGCCAATGACGGCTGCAGTGCTTAGAGATGCTTGGAAAACCGTATCCCAGATCTCGCTCTTTCAAATCAATAAACAACATAATCTCCAAAATACCAAGATAACTATAAGAACATTGTTTAGAGTTAAGTTAAATACTATTTGCGTGTAAGACATTAAATAATGTGCACTTTTTCAATTTCCTGAAGCATTATCCAACTAATTAAAATGCAAAAATGTATTCAACAAGAGATCAAAGTAGGATACATACTTTTTTAAATTATTATTTAGCAACCATTTATTATAGAATAGTTATGGTGTTAAAGCATATTGCAAAACATTCAATATAAATTTGAATTGAATGTATAGTTAACCTAAAAACAAACCTGGATTAAAATTGAAAATTGATTTATATCTCTCAAAGAACTGCATTAAGATCATTTTTGTTTATTAATTTTTAGAAATATTAATATTAAATGTAGGATATGGACGAAAAAATCTCGATAAAGGATACGGGATACACATCTAGTAAAGTTGGTTAATCTAACAATTGTTGATTAGAAATAAATGTAGAAATCAAATGAATATGATCAATTTCAGTAGAATAGGAAGCGATCATGGGCTAGAGGTTAAGTGTGTTACACTTCTACACTGAAGGCGCTGGTTCAATTTCCAGGACAGCAACATCCGAAGGCAATGGCAAACCAACGAGGTATTCTGCCAAGTAAATCTTTTTTGTATTTACACATTCTCTGGTTTGGCGCCCACCTTTACCTACAGCTCCTCTATGTCTGTGCTACTTTAACTCACTTAACATACGTATAGTAGAGAAGATCGTCTCGTAAGGGCCAAAATATTAAAAGATACAATAGGAAATCGATTTCTTATAAATTCTAATATAAACCGATTTAAAAGTATAGCTTCTCTATAGTCATTTCCATTAGTGATACATAATAAATACAAATATTTCGGATAAGTTTTGCAATAGCTGTCTTCTCACACTGATACATAATTTATCTAATTGTTAGTAGCAAAATAATACAGTACCTAATTCACTTTGTTTCATGTAAATAAGTTAAATATCTTCCCGACCCAGTCCCAAAAAATATATGGAAGGGTTTGTCCGGCCAGACAATCGATTTTGACAATTATCCTGTAACGCCTCTTATATTCGAATGTTTTCTGAAATCTAAGCTTTAAATTCCGTAAGAAAAACATTTCCACAATTGGGTCCACCATATATTTATATGTTTTTTCGAAAATGTCTTTGAAACGGCAATTATAATACCGCACTTTGTTTATTCAATTGAACTATAATATTTGAAGATAAAAAATGTGTAAAATACCTGCAGTACTTGTCTTGTTCTACAACAATATTATTATAATAAATTACCCCAGCTTTCTAAATATACCCCAAGGAGCCTATAAATACCCCAAAATACTCCCAAAACCCTAAGAATACCATAAAATCTAGAAAAGCACCTATAATCATTAAAAATACCTCACAATTAAAGAATATATACCTCAAAAATCCTAAAATACCCCAAAAATCCTAATAATATACCGCAAAATGTATTTTAAGATTTTGTGGTATATTTTCATAATTTTGGGGCATATTTCCAGGATTCTGGCGTTTGTAAGCTTTTCGGTGTATTTTTAGTGTCTGTGTATTATAAAGAATTATGGTATACATTTAGGATTTTGGGACATTTTTAGGATTTCTGGGTACATTTGTAGGCTTTTAGAAGTATCTTCAGGATTTGGGGTATATTTTGAAATTCATGGAAGGAAGATATTCAAGTATTTTTTGAGATTTTTTGAAATCCTTACGGTGTTGGTTGAATCGTGGGAATGCCGCGGCGTAAAAGCACCTATACCCCAAAGTCGCCTGCTGTCCTTTTTTCCTCCCTTTTACCCCGTTCCTTCCCCCGTCAGACACTTTTCTATTTCTTCTGTCATTTTCTAGTTTTTTCCCTTCTCCCACAACACATTTTCTATCTTTTATTCCCTTCTCCTCCTCTCCGTCCTTCCTTCCACTTTCAAGCACCCTCCTATTTGTTCTTATTTTCTAAACATTTACTTCCTCTTCCCTTCTTCTCCCCCACTCCTCTGCCATTCTCTCCATCTTCTTACTCACCCGCCCCATCTCTTCCTACAAAAATATTATTAGAAAAATTTATGTAATAAAACTTTGAAAAACTTCAAATTAATGCAATTTCCGTTAGTCTATGCAATGGCGGTATTACTGTCCTAGGGTTATTACGTTTATGCTAAAAAATAATGTATAGTTATGTAATATATAAAATACAACAATAAAATAGCAATAAAATAGCCACTTTCATTTGAATAGTGCCCTAGGGTAAGGGAACAATCATTAATATTAATTGCAATAACAAAATTAGCAGTTTCATACTTCCTTGTGCTAACATCATCTTCTTGTGTTAAATGAATTGTTGTTTCGACCTATTTGATAATAATATTAAGTTTTAGCTTCTTTTCCCCTTGATTTAACGTTTACTTTAGAAAAGTGTTATACATTACATAAATACTATTTTTCGTGGACCTTTTAATCTGTTTTCTTTGCAGATGTACCTATACATATAAAATTATTTATTATTTGGTCATTATAAATTAGAATATTCATAGATTGCCTATTAGTACATGGTTATCTTCTAAGACTAATAGATAACTATGCATATACTTTTTATTTATTCTTTTCAAATAAATGTTCAAACGTGTTAGGTCTTTTAATGCTAAACTATGAAATTAGTAAATTGTATATTTATATTGTTCTTATGTTTGCAAGAATTATAATGTATATCGTAAGGTTACGTATGTAAGAGATGTGTTGCCGTAATCACAATCAGATTAAGTAATTGCTGTAGGAATTTGTTCAGCGCGTTTGCTAACACCTATATGCCTGAACATACACGAATGTTGTTGTTTTAATGTAGGAAATCTCGTGATGGTACTGTTGGTTACTGAATGTTTATCTTAGTTTCAACCCTCAGTTCCCAAGACGAAAACTTACAGTAAAAGCAGCATGTCAAACTTTCTACCACAGTGACTAATTCGAATAGTTCTGCGTGTAGCTGGTGCTTACTGAAACTCTACAACAATAATTAAGTGAAGAAAATCTCGAGGTGTTTGCAAACGTTGAAGTGTGCGGTTGTGCGATATTTTAATTTGCTAAGTGGCGAGCAGTTTAGCGTTTGCACTTAGGCGTATACAAATCAGAACCTTTTTATTTTTATGGTGACGTATGCAATCAAGTCAGCGCTATAAATAATCGGCGCAAAATATCGCCATTCCTCAATATAAAAACTTAAAATTTAGATGCAAAAAATTCAAGAGGGCACCGCCTCGAAGATGCAAGTTTTTCTCCCTGCGACAGCTCCGGCCAACAAATCATAAACAGATAAGAAACCTTATACAGCTCCTCTTTTTCGATGAGATAGTCCAGACGCCCGTGATAAATTCGGTGTAGCTTTAAAGAAGTGAAGGAGATAATGAAATCGAGTGAATACCCGTAACCATGTCAACACTCCATAAAATTATCAGACAAATATTAAAAATGCTGGCATTAATCGATCGCCAGCTCTTAAATGAAATCGCATTGAGACCCCACGAATTACTATGAGACCACACGGAGGGTCCGCGGATATTTATTGCTCATATACATTAGGGAGTGTATTCATCACAAGTGAGAACCAAAAGGAGCATCTCGAGAATGATGGAGAATTCTGAGTCATCCCGTTGATTACCTTTGAGACCAACACGCTGATAACGTTACGGGATGAAACGAATTTTATATTTTGCATACAGAGGAACGAGCAAAAATTAAGCCTTAATTAAATATAACCGGCGCTCATATTTACCCACGAGTGTCTTAAAAAATCCGGTTTCGATAATTGATGGATAAATTATGAGGCTACTAAAGTTCATCTGAAATAGTTAAGATATGTTGCTGGTGAGTATGAATCAATCGTTCTATTTTGGTCTGAATATAAATAGGCTCTTAGAAATTCGAAATGCATTCGTTGCATTTCCAACCGGCAACGGTTTTAATTACATGCAGAAAATGCAAAACCAAGAAGATAAAACTAAGCAAATGCAAACGATACGAAATTGCAGTAAAATTATATAAGAAACAACAATATGATACTAATAAACTTTTTACGACATAATTTGCTCTTAGCGATATCCGTATTGCGCGTTGTAAAACTCCACTCAAATTTTAATTTGAATGAATAGAGTCATAAATTCACTTTAGAAGTATAATACGGCGTGGTTGCGATTTCAACGGCTAAATTTACATCATTTACTGCGCTCCTGAAATTTAGTGCAGCAAACTTGTTAGAGAATCCATGTCCGTGGAATTTTAAATATGAATTAAACTCAATTTACAAAACAGAGCAACGTTAATTTAATTAGAGCACAGGTATGTTTCTACAAAGTACATCGGTAATATATTCAAGTTGGACAACGCGTATAGAACTTATGTGAACGCATTTTTTTACCATTAAGTGCAGGTACACATTTCTGTCGTATGTTTGATACTAGAATAGGAATGTTTTCTCTGCACCCCGGGAAGAGTCCATGAACCCACCCCAGTCACCAACTGGTGATATTTCACCCACAATTTACGAGCTCAGATACGACAGGGAAATTGCAAGAATGGCGGAGTAATCTATCTTTGTTGGGCAAGGCGGGGGGAGAAAAATAAGATAAAACCCCTAGAATTTGTCTCTGAAGTGAGCGAAAATAGCCTATTGTTCAATTCTTCTTCTGTATTGGTTTCGAAGCATCCTAAAATTATTAGAGATCAGACAGAGGTGCAGTTTGTAAAATTACAAGCGTGTTTCCTGTAAAAGGTTACCGCTGATAATTTAATTTTTGAAACATTTTTCGAGGCGGTATATTTTTAAGTAAATTATATGAATTTAAGTCGACACGGTACGATAAATGTTTCGATATAACAGTTTATGTATAATCGACATATAACAAAAACCGCATTTCTCCCTCGAGCCTATACATTACAGGAGCAGAAGGTCGGAAAATTTAATATCACCAGCTTGTACACCGCTGTTCTCGCAAATTCTCTCACTTTCGGTATTTTTCCATTACATCACATTCTCCACGAGTGTTTCTGCTCTTATGAACGCAAGTTTAGTATCCACACTTTAATAAATGTAAGCATATGAATGCGAATGAGTTTTAGTTTTACATAATAAATTTAATTTTGTGCAAAATATGGGCCCTTGTGAATTTGGACAAAATGACTGCCACCGTCAAACTTAGAAAGGAATAACATAGCGTTGAACCAACCCTATCGGTATAGTTCACAGCTGTTTCAAACGCCTGCATCCCCGTAGGGATGTGCCTTGTCACCCACCCCATAACACCACCATTCAGTTACGCCGCAGCATGCGCTGATTGCTTACACATTATGCATGTCGGGTACATTGTAACTAACAATGGAGCCGACAACGCTGTTTTGATTCTAGCTAAATTATATTTCAAGCTCAAACGAATATTTTAGAATATTCAGATGTGCGATGAAGCGCTGCGAAATGACTACAAAATAGGGAAAAGATATGATTTATGACTCTGTATATAAACGGTTTAGATTGCTAGGAAAGGATAGCTCCCAGCAATATACTCGGGATATTTTTCTGTGCATAAACATAATATGATTCCATAGCACAGTTGATAGCAGACACATTTGCTAAATTATTGTAATAATACTTTAGATCCGCTATTGAAAAACACTAACCATGAGGAAAACTTTTATACTAAGCTTTTACATTTCGTATGAAGTAGTATTTAAAATTTCATGCCCTTAGATATGTCAGATATAAATCAAAATCGCCTATTCCATTTATAGGCGAACGTGTGTTAATTCATCACCTGCCACATTCTATCTGTTTTCCGTAAAATGTTCTGCAGTCCGAGCATTTTATTTCCCGGGTTACATAAATCCTATACCTGCAATTTCAATAATGTCTGACTTGCCACTGCTGAACCAAAAGAGTAAGTTTTTCCACATCACACACTTTCAAACAGACGCGTGCACTGTCGATGAGAAAACAGCAAATAGAACAAATTTATATATAAAACATCGATTTCCTCCTCTCCACCTAGAAGAATATTCTGTTACAACTGCTCAAGAGCTGATTTTTTAAATTTAAAGTGTTAGGCATATATGGATTTACAAGCAATTAAACGCGGACCGAGTAGAGGGCCAAAAAATGTTTGAATTATGCTAATTATGTTCAAAATTTTGAACAAAACTTTGAACAAAATTTTGTACAAAATTCTGTGCCGTGTCATACAAACCTAAGGGTAAAGCCTAACGTAAAAAATATATACATATAATAGATCCTCATAATTTACGATTTCGAATAATCCTTTCCCGCTCCTTTGCAATACTATTCCTTAAACACTACCATGGTAAAACCCAGGTAGAATAACCTCTTGGAAAAAAGTTCTAAATGTATATTTATTCTACATACAAGCTAAATTATTTACAAATATATATTTCTCCGCGCTCTGTTTATGATGAAGAAATACAAAATTATCATGGCTTGGATTCGATTCCCCAGCATCACGCAGTAGCCCATAAACATTTTGAACTGAACCCACAATATACAATTTCCCAATCTGGTTTATAAACATGATATCGTTATACTAAAAATCTTCGCTAGAATTCGTTCGAATTCGACGTTAAACTGTAGCTCCCCCGTGTTTCTACCTTAGCGCTGAGGAGAAACACGTGGCAGAGAAGAGGCCGGTATCCAGTAGTTGGACATGAAAGACTGTTTATGATGAATATCAAATTGCTATTATATTTTCCAAAAGCAAGAAATTATAAATTTGAAATTTTAAGGCAGAATTGTCAGGCCTCATTTTAAATATTATAACAATACTAATAACAAGCTACATTCAGAAGTTGCTGTTAAATGCTTGGATGCTTGGAGAAAGATAGAAAAAATACTTTTGAAAACAAAATTAGTTAGGACAGCCCTGGAGAAAAAGCAGAAAAACGTATTTACGAATTGTAATTGTTATTAAATTAAATGGTCAAACTGAAGTTGTATAATATGTTAAATATTCAAAATTGAAAACTGCCTTATTATTGTGTTATAACCAAAAACAATAATATTAATTCCAAGATTCCAAATTCCAAATTCCAAATGTTTTCCATAGTTTTATATTCTCCAATACATACATATATCAACTAAATCTGAAGTCTAAGTATATTTAATTGTGTCAGAGTGTGTATCGAATACATTATTTAATTGACTAAATTATACACATTCTTTGTAATTATTACGTCAATTACTTTCTTATTGCAACCATTAATACGTGCATCTTATCTGACAAGAAAAGTGTTTTTAAGTTATCTGCAAAATTTAGTAAATGTAGCGTCCCCAAACTAAGGGACCTCGGTGGAGCAGTGCGGATAAGCGGTGTCACTCGAGGTCACAGTGGTATGCAATGCGATAGGCTGGGTGTTCGAACCTCGGCTGAGGCGACCATATTTCGCTTAGTTAAGTTTCGGGTGCATGTTGCATGAATGGTTAGCACGTAAGGGACCCCCCCACCCTCCTGAAGTAATGCGAAAGCGGTTCCGGAAGGGGGGGGGAGACCGGTAGTATGAATGAATGAATGAATGAAAAAAAACGGCCCAAACTAAAATTTTGCAACGGGTAGATTAAATTTCGTAAGAGGTAACTCGATTTCTTCAGCTGTTACTTTCTGTTATTACAGAAAGCGTTGTAATTCTTTGGAATACATTTCTTGCATTGACAACCTACTTGCTATTAATATATCTTCTAAAAGATCTAAAAGATGGAAATCATGAATAACCTGAAGATGGCTAAACTTTACTATTTTATATTTAACAGTAGGTACTTATAAAATTTTTTGATTAAATTTCACGTCACATTTCTTTAAATTTCGAACAGTGATAGTAACTAAATTGTTTATTTCTCTCTATGTAGCTAATATAACTTAAAACACATTTTCAGAGAAAATTTATATCTTAGAATTCTTGTCAATATACTATAGGACATAGGTAATGTGTAAGTATGTCACACTTCTGCTAAACTTTATACATTACAGTCTACTGAAGTTTATATCGAAAAATTTTATTGTAAAATACTTACTTTAAACATAATACATGCCACAAGTGGTATGGAGCTAAGACCATAACTACTGAAATTACGAGAGTCCTTTTTAATTCTGTACCGTAAAGGATATGCGAGTCCGCAGAGAAAATACTCTGCAAGGACAATTTAAAAAATATATGTTTTTTTTTTTGGATAGTGAATATCTTAAACAAGAATTTTTTAGAGGATTCTGTTGTACATTGTATAGCCAATATCGAACATTGGGTTTCGTTCGTAGAAAAGCGTGGCAGAGTATCAAATATCATCATATGTACATCAGAGCAAGTATAGCTTAGAAATTGGGAACATGTCAAAAAATCTTTAACGGCGGAAACATGTAATAATCTGTTTTTTTTTTTTTTCTTTAAAGAATCGTGGGGTTGCCAAAGGCAACTCCAAGATTCCCATCCCTCCCAGCTTATCCCGGCTCAGCACATTTCGTGCTATTCACAGGTCTAACATGCCCCACCCTTGAAAAACCCCATGCCCCAGACAACACAAACACCCTGGGAAAGTGCAATGCTCAGGATTCGAACCTGAGCGACTTTGGTAGAATAACTCCGAAGCCAAGCGCTGAGGCCATTACTCTACCGCGGTCCCCATAATAATCTGTACAACAACCCTAACTACATATTTAATATGGTATGAAATACAACAACAACATATTTGCTTTGGCAACATTCAAGACACAAAAATCGTTAGCCTATGTATTTTTGTAATATTAGCCCACAATATCCCATTGTTGGGCAAGAGGCTCCCCATAGGGGGCATTTCGAACACCATGCTTACTTTTCTTATTATAAAGTACAATAACATCACCTCGTTTTTACTTAGATTGAATTATCATTTATAAAAATGAGTGAATTTTAACATCCAACTATAATATTGAAATAGTTGCTTGCTAGTAAAATTAAAAACCAAAATGTATTAGGATTATTTAATTTGTATATGATAATGGGCAGAATTTACATACAAACGCTTATTCATATAATTATTTCTAGGAAAACATTTGCCAAATAAAAAAAGTTAAGAAATTGAAATACCATGCCATACACTTTCTATTTCTAATTTGATAGTGTATACTGCTGGGTATATTCTATGAAAATGTATTTGTTAATTTATTATGTTGGAAACTATTTCTGTTTATATAACAAATTAATTCTTTTTTTGCTTGTTTGTTTTAAGCACCAATTAACTTCTTAAAATGCGTTTATACCGACTTACGTAGAAATAAGTAGCTCGTCGTCAGTTCTATGGTTAAAGCTAACATTTTCATGACCAGACCCGCCTCTGTTAAGCCAATTTTTTATTTAAAAAACGTTCAAAGTGAGTTCCTACTTATTGTAGTAAAAATACTCTTTCTTTTAATCTAGCATTCAATTATTCTTTCTTCGCTTACTAAAAATGCTAAACAACAATTTGAAATAAACACTAGTTAACAAGTCGTTGCGTGTTGGTAAAATAATAATAAATGACTGGCATTGAGTAACGCCAAACTTAGTTAATCACGATGTAAGTTAATAATAGATTCGATTAATATTCTGTCAAACATGCTTGATATATTAATATTTTATTATTTTAACAACAATTGAATTACAACTAAAAAAATTCTGTTGCAAGATTGTTATGTTAACAGTGTGTTTGACAGTAAACCATCTCCTTAAATTTGACAGATTATTATCTAATTTTATTTATATTTAGATAACAACATGATTAAATAAATGTTGTACAATTTAATATAAAGCGGATGTACACAATCCTGTAAACACGCGACGAGAATGCAATAAATAAATATAAAAGTTATCGAATACCATAAAAAATTTTGTACTTGTGATTTTAATATAAAATAAACGTTGCTCCCTGTTAGCTTATGTGGTGTAGTATCTGTCAAATTAAAAGCTCATTAACATTGCCATGATGCTATAATTAATTTTAAGTTTTTAAGGTATAGGTTTTTGAACTTTATCTTTACAAAGTCACAATAAGTTGTAAAAGAAAAAGCAATACAGAAATTATTATAATGTGATAAAAATCAACGCAGGAAACTTCTACAAATTTATTTCACATTATCTATTTTTTCCCGCTTTCCATCTTCGAAGTTTCCGAGTTTTTTAGGGACATAACTCTCAGACCGGGTGCATATCCAACTTTAGATTGTATAAAGTATAATGTACAAAGAAACCCTTAATGTAAAATCGATAGAACACCATTACGGGCGAGCGTAACTTACAATTTCTGTACAAGCATTGAGTGAGTGCTCTTAAAACCAAGTTATGTCTACATACATGAACCCACTTAAGCAAAACTTGTACAGTTTTAAAAAGTTTCTTAATGGAGGCATCATTTTGCTAAAAAGGAAGCAAATCGAAATACTTGCCCCCTGTAGCTAATATTAAAAAATGGTTAACTTTTCTGGGCTCTCTCAGATATTGTGCTACGAGTGGTTTAATTGTTTAATACCGCAGCAGCTGTAGTACATCCATTACTCCTAGTCGTGATGAACGGGAGGAAGGCGAGAGGTCCTTTGGCCGCTCTAATTAATGGCGCAGGATTCTGGATGTCGAGAACGTCTAGACAATTGTAGTTCCTTTGAAGTGTACTGTTGAATTTGTACAATGCGTGTATACATAGACTTCTAAAATATTAGAAACGCTAACAATGGATATACAAGCCCAAGAAGTGCAATTTTTCTTCAAGATTGCAAGGAATTACAAAAGGAAATAAAATTATACTAAAAAGTTTAGTCCAATTTTAAGATACCACTTTTAGTTTTTAATAGTATTCATTGTTTTACATTCAAGCACAATATCCTAAAGCTTTTTTAATTAAAACAATATTTTACGAAAGCGTAACTAAGTAGAATTTCAAATTTGAACATACCAGAAACTTTAAATTATCCATTATATTTAATAGAATTGTATATCAACCATCCACGTATTATTTTACTAAAACTAGCTTCCATACTACCGCATGTTGCAGGAAAATCCCCCTCGTGTAATAGATATAGTCTTTTTTCCCCAACCAGCTGTTTCTAATTTTTCAGCACTTAACTATTCTTCTTCCTATTCAGAATTGATGGTTTCATTTGTAGTGAGCTAAGTGTTGACACCATTATTTGAGGGCGCGATACTGCCCCTTCTAAACTACTTTTAGATCTATTGCTGGTAGCGGAAGCACGAGCAACTTTCAATTTCTCTATGTTTCATAACTAATTTCCTATTAAAAATATGACAAAATATTTTTAAAATTCTTTGCTTTGACAATATTGCTGACCATACCTATAACCTAATAAATTTCTATACCAACAGTTGATTTTGAAATTATATGTAGTAATAATTATTGTATGCAATATTATCCTTGATTGGAATTTAAATATAGTAATTGTTTTATAATAAAAGGAAACAATTTCGTTTTTAAGAATAAAAGCTCTGACGGTAAATCAAAACGCTTTCTGTTATAGTGGGTGTTTTCAAGAAATCAAATAAATGGTTTCCTTTTTTAAGTGCTGGGAAACATTCTATTCACCAAAATAAAACTAAACCGAATCCTAGAAATATTTCCCTCAGAAAAAGGAAAAGTAGACACAGTATTTTATTCTGCCTAAGGGAACACATTCAGAACTTTCAAAGTATACATATACGTTTGCAATCAACCGTGTACGAAACTGCACTTTGTAAACATTTCGTTCCAGTTCATATTAACGAGCCCATATTTTTTCGGGGCCATTTTTCATTTGTTTATCTCTAGTTTTCTTATCGCAAACGCTCGAGCAGCCCCAAGAAGTCATCAACATTGTTGGCGGGTTTCGCTTCACCCCTTAGGCTTTTTATATCTAGACCCCGTATCTGCCAAACACAAGAGCCAGAAACATTACAAAGCAAAATATATTGCAATTTTCTTGAGTCATTACCATCTCTGAACTTTATGTGGATGTAATTTTATTGTATATGTAGGTACAGTTCTTTAATTTTAATTGACTAACTATCGGAAGCAAATAGTAGTGAACCATATCCGTTCATCGTTGAATAGTTACTAATAGCACCTTAAACAATTTTATACATTATTCTCATTAAACCCATAATTAAAATAATGCAATTAATATAAGTGTTAAGTATAATTCTAACAATTATTTGATTCTAAAGTTTAATGTGCTTCTCAAGCTCAAACGTTTTCTAATTGTAAAGTTTGTTTTAATTCAGCAAAAAATAGATAGTTTTTCTACATTGCAAATACTTAATTACTTTTTTATCAAGACGCGTATATGAAAAAAACGTTTTAACTAAGACATTTACGCCTATGCTTATAATTACAAACGACCTGATATTGTTCACGCTGCCTGAGTTTGTTAACGATTAAGTTCATGTGATGCACAACCAACACAATGCTAATAAAATAATAATAAGTTGCAATTAAAATACTGAAAATAAGGAGGAAAACGAATTAGTACCATATTGTGGCATATTGTATACGTTAAAACGTCCCTGTTTGAACGGAGACGCACTCAAATACCAACAAGTATGATATTCTCACCAGCGTACCGTTACACGCATTAACTCTGTGACCACTTCAAACTTCCGTTTAATTGGCAGCGGTGTTAAATTCGATGATAATGAAGCAATCAGAGCAGCTACAGGCAGATATTAGGCTTGAAAGCTACTCATTAAATTCTGACACCTCTGCAAGATATCTTGCAGGTTATGCTCAAAATTTGCGTATGAATGTCCCGAGTTGCTCTATAAATTTAAATAATACAACTCTTCCTCCGTCCTTAAAGCGGTATAATACAAATTTAGAAAACATCGGTTTTGTAGGAATAACTTTTTTACGGTAGTAGTATAATTAAATAACATAAATGTATCTTTATAGTTTCCTTTTGAAATTGTCTACACAGATCTAACTAAAATAAATACATGGTCATTCAAATTCCACGACAACCATTAAGATTTCGCTTGGCCATTTTCTAGAATGTTGTTCTAAACAATCTACCACAAACATCTACGAAACATCAGCTAACCAATATTTGGGACTTTCGCAGATGATACTTAAAAAATACAATTTGCCCTTTGCATGCTTAACTTTATATCGTAAAAGTATTAGCACATAATTAAGCTCACAAAAAAAAACATTTCGTGGAAGCCGCAACAGCAAATTATGTACTTCTTGTTCGATTTTATTGTTACCATAATATTTTCTTTTTCAAAAATGTATGATTTTATCTATAATAATGAAAGCACAAATCCCAAATCAATCTGTAGTGCTACTAAAGGTACCCTTGGAAGAAAACAATAAAGAAGCGATAATTAATTTATTACGTATGGTAAATAAATATGTGAAATTAAAGTGTTACTATTTAATGCTGTATAAATTACTTTTCCTATGGTACAGTATGTGGCAGGAACCACAGCCGACATCAAACAAAAATTAAGCAACTACAATGTACCGCGGGAATGAGGACCCTAAGAGCTACAGGGGTACGCACAAGAGATAGAATAAGAAATGAAGAAATTCAAAGACCATGCGAAACGCAAGATAAAGCGAATTGCGCCAAAAACAGACGCAAGAAATAGAAAGAACACGTAAGAAGAACCGGACCATAGAGACTGCTCAATATAGCACTGGGAGAAATACCTCAACGAAGGAGAAATTCTACCATACCAACGAAAAGATAGCCACAAAGCTGAGCATTGTCTTCGAAATAATCACCATGAAAATAAACTTCGCGAGAAAATAGGCTATTAAGCCTTCTAAAAAATGAAAGAAGGAAACCTTTAACCAGATTATTAGAAAACCAGCTATTTTGAGTTATTTATATGAATAGACTGTACGTAGAGGATGTACATAAAGGCGCGTTTCTACTGCTACGTAACATCAGAATACAGTAGCACCTGCATAATTAATTATTTTTCTCTAATTAACTCAAACTACATTGTAACCAGATTTTTTGAAAATCGGCTATGTTGAGTTATCTATATGAATAGATTATACTTTAAAGCCGTACATAAAGGCTTATTTCTAGATTTATTAGTAGCTCGTAGCATGAACGGTAACATCAGAATACAGTAGCACCTTTATTATTGATTATTGTACCCTAATTAACTCAAAAAGAAAATCAAAAAGAGCTATGTGTACCTACTATTCTGTGTATACTTACATTAAACACAAACTTTTTTCTTCAGTTATGCGATTTTGTTGCATTTGGGAAATTTATTTAATTATTTAAACACATTTTTTGAGAATCGATTAATAGATATTAAATTATACATGTGTATACCGTTGGTAAGTACATAATTATAAAATTCTGATATTTTTATGTCAAAGTAAAGTATATCCTTTAAGTTCTTCATTTCAGAAATTAGCCATTATTAGAAAGCAACTGTGCTTTGTCTTCTATGTGAATGCGTTTACTTTAAATTATGCATTAACAAATTCAAAACTGCATTTTATCCCTTATAATTAGCATCACAATTTATATAAAAATAAACGAGCAACTGTATTTATAATGTATTAGTCAAATTTATTAACTTTATATTGTGAGGGTCCGCCCTGGACCGCTTTTATTTTTGAATATTTTTCGGCCTTATAGCAATTGTATTGAAATTATTTTAGTTAGTTATTGAATTTGCATTTCCGTTTATTTGTTATCGTAAGATTATGCAATCTTAGGTCAGTTCTTCGCGGTCTCGAGTTTGAGGGTCAGGATGTTTATAAACAGATTTTGTATTCACATATCTTAACTCAGCAATTATTTTGTGATATTCACGTAATTTTAGGAACGTGCGCTATTTATAATCTCTTGTAATTGTGTCGTTTAACGTTCTTGTGAGTTAAGTTTGCCGACTTGAAAGATTTTGGAGCAGTTCTGATTAAATTTCGTAGATCTACAATTATTTGGGTTAAATTGCAAGGTTCAATTAGGGAACATATTTTTCAAGAAATCATAAATTTGTTGGTCACGTAGTTTCTTTCAATAAATAGGGTCGAACTTTTGAAAGCCAATATTATTATTTTGTACTCGTTCATCGAAGCACATCATTTTCAAAATAATCCACGCATTTTGAAACTAATCTCAACTGTTGCTCTGCGAGGTTTTCCCTCGACGTTACATCCTTTCCCCGCCTTCAGTAGAGCGCTCTGGCTTGATCGACGCCCCTGTAGGATTTTCCCTCGACGTTATATCCTTTCCCCGCCTTTAGTAGAGCGCTCTGGCTTGACCGGCGCCCGTGAAGGATTTTTCCTCGACGTTACATCCTTTCCCCGCCTTCAGTAAAGCGCTCTGGCTTGACCGGGGCCCGTGCAGGATTTTCTACCATGTTACAATCCTTCCGCTTTCCTCCACGTCATGTTGTGGTGTGCTAAGGGCAATCATCAAGGGGGGGATTTCCTTTAGTCCGACAAGCTAATTTACAAGATATATTACCCTGACTGGGTTTTCTGCAATTTTTCTAGTCTGTACAGGTGAATATCGGGGGTAAAACAATGACAAGTCGGCCTGCAGCCGCAGTTTTGGCCTTGAGGATTTGAGGATTTTACACAATAAATGTTTTAAACCTCTACAGCGTTTTATTTAACAAGTGCAGCTACTTAGATTTCGAACCTGTTACTACATAAAGAATAATAAGAAACACAACACAATGTATATCATATGGAGGATCCCGACACGTTACAATATGTATTGTCTAGTTTTTCAATCAGTTAAATAATATTTCAAGAAGCTAACATTCTCACATTGTACATATCGCTCATTACTGAAACAACATGTTACTGCTCTACTGTACGAAACATATTACTTACCGCAAAGTATTGTAAATTGACGTAAATTTTAAAAAGTCTATACGTTTACAAATTTTATATAGCACATATTATTATGTCTTTATTGAAACAGTAAACACACCCAACACCGACGTTATTGCTTCTAGAACTTCAGAAAATCGCTTAAGTGATACATGATACCTTACTTAATATGGAAAGGTCAAGCTAAATATTGTAAATGGAATATAAACGTCTATATATTAAGTTAATACGGCAATTTTACCTTTCAATAAAACGCCCACTGCAATGTCGCCATGACCCCAGATGAAGCACCATATATAGATCGGTTTTATTAATTTTAACTTCTTGCAAACCTATTCTCGGTAGATTATTTAATGTTGATAAATTTTCGTTAAAGAAACTATGGCATAAATTAAACCTCCATTATATTTCTATTAAAAGAATGTTAACGAAAGAGTTCAATTTTAGTGTGCGCAGTGAATGTGTCAGTTAGGTTACCCGCCAGAACAAACTAAAGTGTCACTCAAGTTACCCGCTAGAGTGATCTAAAGGGCAAACTAAACTCTTCATACTCGGGCTGTGGTAGTCTTCGTTAAGGAATACGGACGTTACTTGTCAGGTTGGTACATTTTAGCGAATCAACTAACACAGTAGTGTTCATACCATGGGTGGCGACCCACTACTCAAAAATACTGTACAAAATAAATTAATACAAAACAATAATAAAATTCAATGCTTATGGTATGCTTCAGCTGGGTTTATCAATACAAATTAATCTGATAACTATGACAATACCCATGCTATATCAATGTAAGTTCGTGAATGAACCAATGCATGTTTTGGATTTAAATAATAACATACCTAAGTGCCGTTGCATAAAGCTTAAACTTACATGAATATATTGAATTGCCCAAAAGATTACAAGTTGCATTAATTCTGTATAGATCCCTAAGATTTTAAAATGGATCAGAAGACTTTTTGCAGAGATACTACAGACCGCCACTTCAGATTTCTATAATATGGTATCAATATTCAAAAATGTACATTTTCGGCTAATGACACAAGAGTTTATGCATAAATATTAATTTTATAGTGAACACTTCTTGAAGGTTGCTGAATAGATTTATCGAATAATAATATAATTAGTTTATGGTGTTTTATGTGTGTATTCTTCAGTATCATCATCTATCAGCACACCAGTATATTTTTCTGATTTTCAAACCTACAAAATAATTAATAAACAAACTGATGTATCTCTAAGCAGATTTAGCAAGAGCAGAAGAACTCTCTGTTATTGTAAGAGTAAACAGAAAGGTTCCTAAACTTACCTACTCTGCCTATCCCTCACTGTCATTCATTATTCAAATTTTCCATTTGGATGATCACGTACGATAACTTTCTGCAACTTGCATAATTTTGTTCATCTCTAGGACAGCCAGTCGGTCGTATACGACACACGAAAGGGTTATATTTGGACCGCAGTGGTTTTGACGAAGATCGGTAATGGTCTTCTTCTTCTGCTTTCTGTATTTGTTAGGATGTATTTCCTGTACCGTCCCTTATTCTTGATCCTTCCATCTTTTACGAGGTCTTCCCAAAGATCTTCTGCCGTTTGCTCTATATTGCCAAATTATCTTGGGTATTCTCTGTTTTTCCATTATTGGTATGTGTTCTCTCTAATTTTTTCTATATTCTTTTTTATTTTAATTAAAATACAAAATTTGTGTTGAAACACAATAACATTTTGTTGTCATTTCTGTGACTACTACTACTAAACACTGCACAAGACGTACCAACAGTACAATAGTATTGTATTTCGAAATCACTTTGTCATTGAATGAAACATTGTTGATGAATTACCTTTAAGTTTTGCTGGACCCTCTCAGAAAATTATTAAACGTATATATTTTTATATTGTGTCAATTTACAAAACTATACTATTTTTAATAATATACACTATGTGAAAATTTAAGTTCCTCCTAAATGTTTGAAACTGCTTACATGATTAAACCAATAGCAATAGCCACCTAGCCAAAGCCATTGGAGATATGTTGCTTTTAAATTTTAAATAAACCTACTTTTTCTATAGAAGAAAATCGTATTTTTTTACTTGTAGTTGTATTTTAACTATTTAGAAGAGCAGAGGATAAAGTACAGGTTGCTGTGATGGTAGCAAACGGATAATAAAACACCATAAGAAGAAGTGACATTTTAGTATAGCCTTGGAAACGAGTGTTTTAATTTACATAATATATTTAAGAAAATAATCTTACATTTGTTCATATTTACTTATAATTGTGTATATCAATCAACAGCCGTACTGTCCCACTGTTGAGCCCCGCATTCTTCTCTGTTTCTCTTCAGTGTTAAGGTAGAAACATGGAGACCTACGTTTAACATCGCATCCAATTGACAAAACTCCACAAAAGATTTTTAGCATTAGGATCCCACGGCTGCAAACCGAAGTGGGAAATTGTGTGTGGAGGGTGTGTAGATGCGGATGTGTGTTGGTGGCTCAGTTGGTAGAGCGTTCGCTTTCAGAGCAAAACGTCGATTGTGACTTTGGCTCGACTCCCCAGCGTTACCAACTAGCTCATAGAATTATATACGGCTTAATTTTAATGGAAGTTAATTTACTATTAAAACTGGCTTAACATAAATATATTGGACATTGAGTTTCAAACCGTAGTTTTGAGACACATTCAGTTTTTCATCTTTAATGCGGTATTCCGTTAAATGAATGAATGAACTAATTCTTTCTTTAACAAAGCAGAGTAAAAATTTTATTTGTTGAATTCATATTTTAGATTATGTTTAGATATTACAGAAATTATCAAAATTTAAAATTAAAATAATTACTATATTGTATTATGTATATAGTAATTAAGCAAAATACCTAGTCAAACAATTAATATTTTACCTACATATTGGTATTATGGAAATGTTTTTTAGAAATATATGCTCACCGGACCGCAGGCACCTTACGGCCCGTGGGCCGCGCATTTACAGTCTCCGCTATAAATGATTACAGAGTGCTAATAGCAACAGTTGCAAAGAACAATACAGTGTTTTGTGTACTAACATGGAATCGTTGGGATCTCAAACCCGTTACTAAACAATAAACTGCACAATATACCAAGAGTCTTCGACATGACTTCGCAGGTTAACACGGAACAAAGGCAATTTTATCTGAAATGACACCAGTGTGCCAGTATTAACCAAAAAGGAAGATTTAATAAAGCAATTTTTGTGTGTATTTAACTAACCCAGCATAAAACTAGGTACTTTCTCAATTTATGGATCCCACCTCGTGTTAAGTGTGCGCAATATTATCTGACCACAGCTAAAGTCAACACAATTAAGCAGATGATGCATTGTGCTTGTTTCAGGTTAATGAGATGCAAGAACATGTCTTTGAAGCGAAGCCGACAGGTGACGCGTCTACACGGCCGATATTTCTGGTCCTAACCGACTCTGGCACCTTTTCTTGGATACGCCTGCTTACAAGAACCGCCAAATACTTGGCTGTGCTCCACCAAAAACAAGCAAAGTGGAAGCGCACTGCACGCCGCCATTTTGACATATGACGCGGTGGATTTATGCGGTACGTAGTTATTAAATAGTAAGGAGCCATTAATTATTAAGGTTTATACTTTAAGTGTCGGTTTATTTATGTACTCCCGTAGTTTTAAGTTATTTGCTGCGTTGATGGGTTTATAATATTGCATTAAGCGTTAAGAAATTAAATTAAAGTACTTTTTCCTATTACCATTAATTATTATGTTAGAACATGTATATGTTTTAAATGCAAAAATATACACATATTAATGAAAATTAGATCAACAATCAGTCCCGCAGAAAACTAACTTTTCCATATAACACGCACTTAGTTTTGCTTCTTTACGTTGTGTTAACGTGCCACTCATGATAGTACCTTCCTCTTAATTAAACAATTTATTGCCATATAACCGAGTGTCAGTCAACTTAAACTGTTGATGCTTACCGCTATTATTTATTGCTACACATAACAATAACCTGATACAGCTGAAGCACGATGCCAGATAAAACTACGGAATCAAAATATAACTGGTTATTCACGTAAAAGAACAACATAATAGATATTCTAATTATTTTAAAAATAAAAATATTGCATTTAACTAGTACAGCCTACAAATCATAAAGCTGAATTTCGTTTTAGCGAGACATGAAGGATTCTTCTACAAGAATGTATCTACCACAGAGTTATATTGTTAAATCAATTTAAAGAAGTTGCAGTAATAGCTGAATAATTTATTTAAATTATGTATAATATTTCCTTATTTACTGATTTATGTATTTCTTTGATACTGGAATAATAACTTAAAGTGCGTGCGGATGTTTGCAAACCGGATAATAATAATACGCAGAGATTAGCAAATGGTAAAATAATGACCACGGTGTATGTTAATAATGATGTTAAATACAAAATATGCCCAACATCTAATTGGTAATTATTAAATAAATTTGAAAACTTTAGAAGACAGGTTTTCTTTGGTTCTAAAGACAAGTTGCTGTGAATTTTCAATCCAGTCTAATGCTGTCCAATGTAAAAAGAGTTTTGGTGCCACCAAGTTCTGGATATAACGAGGGTTTACGAAGGCTACTAATTGGGTTTGCATTGTTTACTGTATTGTATTCTTCTGGAAACAACGAACACAACTAAAATACGTTTAGTATTGCTAAAAGCTTGTTATATAATACATACAATATTTATTTCGTACCTAAACGCAAGTAAGATTATTTTGTGTCTCAAGAGTGATATGATTTGTTTTTATAATTAACACATTTAGTTTTATTGCATATTCCGATGTGAATTCAATAGTGTCAAATATGTAAGTTTCTGTGAATTTTAAGTGGTGGTATTATTGTAAAATTAGGCGGGCAATGCTGGAAATACTACGTTCAGTCATAAATTTCAATGTAAGTCTCATGCAAAATTATCGTTTCAGTAGTAAATCTGGGAAATTGAAATATTATAATTAATAACAAATATTTTTCGAAGAATAACTAGTATCAAAATAGCCATTCTGAGGGGACTCAGGACTTTCCTCTTAATAAACGCTTTTCCACGTTTTTTTTTCAATGTAGAAGCTTGTCCCAACCACTAACATTTGGAAAATAATAATGGTACCAATACAGCAAAATATTACTCGAATATTTTTTTAATTTATTCTTATGGCTGTAGTGGAGCTTGGTGTCAGAGTGTTCTGGTGCCTCTGAGTTCACATAACCACTACAACCGTAGTGGTAGCGCGACCGACGGTTTGGACGAGCTTTACGAAGCACGGCCGGTCGCTATTATACCACTAAAGCGGCGTTTACATTAAGCGACTTTTACGGAGCGACTTCAGTCGGGCGACTAGATCGCACAGCATTTCAACCACGTTGAAACGAAAACTGGTTGTTCAAATAAAAATTTCCCATTCGTCTACTTTTGGATGATCGACGGGGTAGTTACTAATGGAGTTGATAGTGTAAACACGTTGTCGACCGACTAAACCCCGAGCTTGGTGTCAGAGTGTTCTGGGGCCTCTGAGTTCACATAACCACTACAACCGTAGTGGTAGCGCGACCGACGGTTTGGACGAGCTTTACGAAGCACGGCCGGTCGCTATTATACCACTAAAGCGGCGTTTACATTAAGCGACTTTTACGGAGCGACTTCAGTCGGGCGACTAGATCGCACAGCATTTCAACCACGTTGAAACGAAAACTGGTTGTTCAAATAAAAATTTCCCATTCAACTACTTTTGGATGATCGACGGGGTAGTTACTAATGGAGTTGATAGTGTAAACACGTTGTCGACCGACTAAACCCCCACGTGCATAGAAAAAATAAAAGTTAATTTTTGTGTTGTAAATAATAAACTATCTAAAACTATCTCGCAGTGTTATTTTTAGTTTAGTGTAGGCTGGTAAAGCCTTTCGTAACTTTGTATTTGCCGTAAAGTTAAAGGGTAACTTTCTATGGTTTTAAAAGTTTTTAAATTTTAAAATGTTATCCGTAATCCTTAAGTGGTTTTTATACATCTCTCCATCTTCCAAAGCTAGTTTTAATATTTTTGCTGTGGCTTTTAAGTTGTTTGTTTAATTTCTTTATTACGCCTCACTTCAGCCATCTTTATCAAGTAAAATTTTGAACGATTAACCTATTAATGTAGATATAAACCTTCTTAGATGAACAACTTGCGTCGCCCCACTTGGTCGCCTGACCGAATGCCGCTGCTTAAACGAGCTGTTGTATCACTGAACGAACCACGCATCCTAGTTTGGTGGCCGTTTGATGGGTACCAACTACGTTTACCCATGCAACAAATTTTTTTTATAAAAAATACGTACTAGAAATTATGACTAATAATGTTACCATATGGCACCTACCCATATGCAACAAATACTAATCGAAATTATATTTGCTTTTTGGAGAACAACAACTTCTAGAATAGTTTAAAATTAATAGATTACAGCACTGTCTAAACATACCTGTAATATCTTTGTACTACAACTGCAGCGTGTTTGCTGTTCCCTTAAAGTATCTTTTATATATATATATATATATATATATATATTGTTGTGTACGGGCAGCAGCGAACTACATCCGACTAGCTCAATAATAATTTATCTCCATATCTGGGTCGCTCGTAGATTTCAGTACACATCGAAGCTCGCTGTCATGCAATAGGTATGCTCCAAATAAAAGTTACCACTTACTTTTAATTCCAATTATTTAATAGGTTTATAAGTTACAAACATCTAAAGCATGTTCTGTTCCAAATTAATACAGATAATGACTAATTTAAAATTAATTACTCCGTCCAGATTATTGTGATACTTTTTATTCACTTTTTTACAAAAACTGTTTACCCATCACCCCGACAACCCTCATGTTAGGCCCAATCGTATATATCCACCGATCTCATTTGATCTACGCCAACGTTTATTAAATGGATAAATCAATATCCCTTATTCACATCCTTCGATGTGCCAAACATTTTACAACGGGTCAACTAAAATTAACAAAGGTAATGAGAGGAAAGAAAATACGTTGTTAACTAAAATATTACGACAATATATTATCTCTCCATCTTCCAAAGCTAGTTTTATTATTTTTTCTGTGGCTTCAAGATGTTGTCCTCACACCCAGTCTTTAATCCGTTTTCTTCTGTTCTTTTTTCGAATAAACATTTCCTTTAAATTAGTCAACAAACATTTTGCAATATTTGAAGTTGTTCGTTTAATTTCTTTGTTACGCCTCACTTCAGCCATCTTTATCAAGTAAAATGTTGAACGATTAACTTATTAATGTAGATATAAACCTTTTTAACTGAACAACTTGCGTCGCCCCACTTGGTCGCCTCAGCGAATTTCGCTGCTTAAACGAGCTGTTGTATCACTGAATGACTAATAATGTTACCATATGGTACCTACTAATGCCCATATGCAACAAATACTGATTAATCGAAATTATATCTGCTTTTTGGAAAAACAAACTTCTAGAGTAGATCAAAATCAATAGATGACAGCACTCGATAAACAAATCTGTAAAATAATATCTTTATACTACAACTGTAACATGTTTGCTGTTACCTTAAAGTATCATTAAATGAAAATAAATATATTTACCAGAAAATTAATAATAGATAATAAATATCATTCTTCTCTTTTTATTCTTTCAAAGCAAAAAAAAACTAGGAATACTATTTACATAACTAATATGTATAAATTTTAGCAACGCAGAAGCAATCGCTTAATAAGAAGAAAACTGTTAATGGATTCTAGGTTTGTAGTCTGTTTTTATTACTAATTAATTAATAAAAAAAGAAAGCGTTCCTGGTTATGACAAATGCAAGCTTCTATTCATACCTGTGAGTGGGTGGAATCGAAATCGGACACACGAGACACCTTCGCAAACTAGTTTAAAGATTAGAATTCCAGCCATATTTTATTTTTTGTGGTGTTACTACTCAGATACCATTTTACTTTATTTATAGGTAGCATAATGGTATACTTTCCGATAGAAAATATTCTATATAAAGTTTCTCACCAACGTCCTAAATTTATACAAAAAACCTGTATATTGTGGCACACATCATAAATGATTGTTTTTATAACATCTTTCTATTTTTCTATTTTTAAATAATCTACAGTGTGTTGGTAGGTCCGAAAACCCTTCGTTACGGAGTTACAGCTTCCTGAAGTTTCACCTGTCTCTTCACTTTTTTAATAACTTCGACTATAGTTGCATTAATACCGTATCAAGATATTCACATTCTGAATCCTACCGTTAGAATTTGGTTTGCCATACAAAAATTCACAAAAATAAAAAAACAGCTTAGAAGCTAGTAACTAATAACATAACGTAATCATTACAAATATTGTTAAAAAAATTGTTTAATATTTATGGTTTGTTATCAATTTAAAACTAAGAACTACTCAAAACTTCTACCATTTCAATTTAAAAACAATCATCTTAAAAATTTCATTATAATTTTGACTTTGTAACAGCAGAACCTGTAACTCGGTAACGAAGCGTTTTCGGTCCATAGAAATATTTTTTTCTAAAAATAACTTAAGGTATTAACTATCTAAGTGTGTCGTTATAATTTTCAACATCCTACATACCTTGGATATAATAAAATATTAGATTTGGTTTAAAATTGTCTGCGCGATGGCAGTAAAATGTTTTAACGACGGTAAAACAAAAATTTTAAACGTATTTTTAAATAAACAAACCGTTTAAGAACGCATTCCAGCGATCGATTAACTAAGTAGCAGACGGCAAACAAAATTAATTTAACAGCTAATTAACTTTTACCACCTACTTAAAAGACAAGTGAGCAAGGTGGATTCGTTTCAATCTTCAATTAACGTCGCTATAAAATTGCACCCGCATGTAATAAACTCGGAATTTAGGCTATAATTTCGCCGAAAATAAATAATACAGTACTATTAAATTATACTAAAGGGTAATTTCACTCCATCTATATGTAGTGGGCGATGCATGTAATCAATGTAGCGGCTAATGTGAACACGGTGGCCAAGATTTATGGACTGGCAAGTCAATTGAACGGCGTTATATGGACATACGGCTTATATGGCGTATATATGTGCCACTTCCTCAACATGAAGAGAAGACAAAAAGAGTAGATTGAAAGCTGATAAAGCAGTGATGTTTGATAACTTAATTTATTTATTGAAATTGAAGCGCAATCTTAGTACTTAAGAAAATAGGGCAGTCAACCTGGCACCGTGAGTAACTAACAGAAACTGTTCCCATTGTTAAATATGTATCATTAAATTGAGATTCTCTTAAACCAAGCATGCGTCAAGAAATGCTTTATTTGTTTTGTTTGTGTATCTGAAAATGTAGCAAACTTGCTCCAAGAAGATGTTTATGATTATTTATATATTAAAAATTAAATAAATGAAGTGCTATACAAGGTGTAACATGTATAATGATGGATAGGGTATTAAAATTTTATTGATTACACTCTCCGGAATTACATCATTCCGCCTAGTTAAAATTGTATATTGGTGTACCTACATAAGTTGGAGTTGTTCATAAACTATTGTATTGATCTTATTGGAGAAATTGCACAATATTTCGTATAATAACGAGTTGATTGCAAATAATTAGTAAATTTGATTCACCATTTATGGGAATTATTGAAATATTGACAACAACTTTCCACAAGTAGCTAAAACTTTCCACGACTGTTTTTTCCAATAAATATACGTTATGTAAAGAATTATTAATGGTAAATAATCGCTTCCTTTAAATCAAAAAATGAAAGTAATGCAGTCGACCTCACTTAAGACGAATTAGTTTATTGTATTGCATTTCTCGCTTGCAGCGGTCTCTTGTTCCGAAAATACCATGCAAAATGAAAATAGTTTTAGGTTGCTTAATTAAAAGAATATTGAACATAGGGGCAAAATTGATATTTGATGATACTCGTTAAATTTTCGTACTATACGTAATTCTTGTTTCCCGGATATTACTTTTTACGGATATAAGTAGTAAATATTTGCAGTCCCAAAAGTCTCCTGACATCTATCGTCTAACTCATCGAGTTAGATTGTAATATTTAATCATAAATGATTTCTGATGTGCTCTTCTATTTAGTGCTTCCTCAATACTATTCTTGTTTGTTATTGTAAACCTGTTCAAAATGGTGTTAAAAACCTCTTACAATGGTGATGGAAGTCTATTGAACAAAATAATTTATTTTATATACATAACTTAATTGCTTTTAATGGGAAAAATATTAACTCAAATGGTATAAGCCCTTTTCTTCTGCATTTCACCCATTTATCTTGTTATAGCGTTGGGTAGGGATTCTCCATTCGTTTTCGGTACGTAGTACTTAGTCGTGTTTTTCATCTTCGTTATGCTATTAGCTTTGTATTATATATATTGTATTCCCATGATATTCTTGGCCTGTCGTACTGTCTTCTTCCATCTACTCCCAAGTCCAGCAGTGTTCTGGGAATTCTATCATGTTCCAATCTAACTAAGTGCCCATTACCAATTTGGTTGCTTTCTTTCAACTTCATAGACAAGTGGTAGTTGTTCCAATTCATTCCTTATGTTTTTCTTACGTATTTATCTCTCCTTGATTCCTTGTAATTGTCTTTATAGACATTTCATTTCCACCGCAGTGATTTTGGACTGTCAAGTATAGCCAAGATTCGGCTTCGTTTATCAAGTGTAATTTGGTGTTGGTCTCTCACTCTCTCCTCAGTTGTATTTTTCTTTTCAAAATAAACCTGATCAACAAATTTCTTTCTTCCACATAATTAAAACGTACGCACTGCTTGGTGGACTATTTTTCTCCATTAACAATGCTTGTATATGTCATGGTAAATTATTGTAAGGGTTTTCCGATAATACTAACCCAATTAAGCCATCCTTTTGGTGTTGGTAGCTATTTATTTGGTAATTGTTACATAACTTGCTTGCCTTCTAAATCATGTTTTGTATTTCCCAATCTATCTTTTGTTAGTATGGTTCCTAAGTACTTATACAAAGTCACGACTTCTCTTCATTAATTTCTATTTCTATATTCTCTTCTGTTTCTATTTCTTGTTCATTGGTAGAATTTTGCTTTTATTTATGTTTATGCATTACTTTCCTCTCCAGGCAGGTTTTCCAGATATTAAACGTTCCTTTTGTCATTCGTTTTTAGATATCAGCGTAATGTAGTCTTCATATATTAACGTTGAAGATCTGGACTGGGTTAAATTGTAATATCCTAGAGAGGAAGGTCGTATCTTTGCCTTGCGTTTTTTAATTACTTGATGAAAATCAACATTATGCACAGAAGAGGACTCAAGCTATCTCCTTGTTTCATGCCCTTCTGCATATTAAAGTTTTTTAACATTTCTCCATTTAGACGAACAGTTCCTTGAACTTTACTATAGGCGCTAATAATAATATTTTCTTGATACGATTCTATGCTAAATAGTATATTTACTAATCGTACAAAATAATACGTATAAATACAGTAACAAGAGAACAATTGAAAAGAAACAACCCTTAACATTTTTTTTTTATTTTTATACTAACAATCTTAGAACCGCTTTTCTTTCTAAGGGGTTTTCTTATGATGTGGAAGGCCATAAGCAATAATAAATAAGTCACAAATACAGTAAGCCGTTTTATGTAAAATGCCACAGAAGACTGTTTTGATCAAATTCTTTAATATTGTTTGCGCTTATTTGAAATCATTGTTAACTTTAACTAGTAAACAATAATCGTTCCCCGAATTATTACTTATTTCCCGAATTCATTGTAAATTTAACGAAAATAATCCAGTTTCGCCAACACCAGCGTTTAGGTTTCATATATTTGTTATTGGTCGGGTTAAGTTTTACTTTATCCCGCACCCAATTATAAGAAAATGACGAAATAAAATAGAATTTCCAAGCCACCAAAAAAGCAAAAATACTTTAGTTGAAAGGTTAGTAAAACATCAAATTAATTACTTCTGTCATAAATACATATTTGCCATTTGTAAGCACTAC
>JABXWE010004812.1:0-40750 GCA_014611495.1 Limonius californicus | reverse complement strand
ACATTTTAACTTTCAAACATTTTATGTGATATATTTTATTTTTATTTTTATTGCATAAATATAGTTATTTTGTGTTAATCGGATGTATATATATATATATATGTATATATATATATATACTTGCCTAGTTAGTATATGCGACTGAACCGAGACGGTGGTTCAACTATAGAAAATTTTGAGCAAACCCTATACCAGCACAATATTTAGGTGTTGTTAATTTCGTGGTGGTAAGTGGTTTTCTCAAAGTTTTGCAGTTGGTATATAATTTTAGCGTATGTATAAGGGATTAGTTGAGATAGTAACTGTTTACGTAAGGAAGTTTTTTCTAGTATTTCAGATTTTGGAACGTGAATTCTGCTCGACCTTGTAAATTATCACTCTAAAAAATTATCCTCCTGGGAAAAGTGCATATTTACCTTTCATTCAATTTCGAGAAAATGTGAACAAATTTTGTTCAGGATTTTTTAAATATTAATATATTTAAATTGGCATTTAAATTTTCTAGTAGTTCACAATATGTAATATGTAATATCGTTAAAACCCTGTGGTTCGACCTTTCTTCATGAAAAATAATTTAAGATACGATATATCACAATTAGTACTAAATTTTCGCATTGATTACCTTGTTGAAACTATTACTCATATTGCTGGAACAAGAAACAAGGTCTACAATGTAACCAACGGTCAATTCAAAAGTTACTGTTCTAGTCGGATGAGAAATAGTTATATGAAGCGTATAAGACAGGATCGCATCATGTGGATCGTTTAACCGCTTTTGCTTTCTGATCACACACTCTCGAAACAGAATACATTTACATAGATTAATGTAACTGAATGATAGCACCAGTTTCACTCAAGGTTGCGAAGATCCTGCTTACTGGATTCGATAGGTGCGATATGATTTGTAGTCTTTAAATGTATGTAATCACTACAAAATTTACAAAAATTTGAGGCAGATATGGAAAATAGAAGCGATTTTGTGTATTCGATTTTCAGAAAGTTCGAAGGAAACTCTGTATTCCGGACTTCAATATTATACAGATTAGTTATTGTAGTGGTTGTTCTATGTAAATATCTTTACACATGCTTACGGCCGTTATTATACAAAATTTACACCAGTGTAGGTTTTTTATATTGGACAATTAAATTATCCAATATTTATCATATGCATATGACTTTGCAAGAAGTAACTTATGTCGAATAGATCCACTTAGTTCGACGGTATATAATCCATGTGCTTTTATTACTTATATTTATAAAACCTGCACACATATAAGTATTCTGTAATTAAGACCGCGAATATTTGAACAAATCCCCACTTCCTGTTCCTATCTGCACAAGTTTCCAACCTTCGATATCCGCAGAAGGGAGAAGAAGAAGAAATGTTTTACAACCGAATTTTGATTACGTGATGCCACCCCCTGAGGAGATTTATAGTAGGTTATGGTACATAATGTGCAAAGTATATATTTGCACGTCTTTTTGATTTCTAAGGTCGACACTTATAATTCGTTATATAGCCAGCAGGGTGCGGAACCGAGGATTCGGATATCCCCGCAAACATTTCCCATACGCAATTTATTTATTTATAGGTATATTATTTTTTAGGGAATATTCAGAATACTTCCAAAATGTATGCATGAAAAAGTACAATGAAAAATGACAATCAAGGCGCTCATGTCAGAAAGTAAATTGAATTATACCAAGATTTTTTACTAAAATAATTACTTACATTATACATATATAAACGAATTATTTGTAAACTTTACGTGTTGCGTAAAATAGCATTACGATATGAAATATTAAGATAGACAGAGGTCCGAAATTAATTCAACTGTGTTCGCCTTTGAATCAAAACCCACATGTATTTGATTAAACAGTTGGCGATTACATCTTAGTAGAAACCATCTGTTAGTGATAGTGGTTTTACAAACTGTAAACTAATCAAAGACGCGCAATATTTTCCCCAGATCACTTTAAATGAAATATAACACTAGAAATATAAGTCCTTCCACTAGAAAATATGATTTCTTTAGCGGTCTAAACTTATCGCCCGTAAAGTAAAATACTAAATAAATTAAATTACTTAGTATACACTCAAGTTCCATTTCTGGTGCATCTTATTTATTAAAAAAATAAGTCATAAGAAATGAATTAATATAATTTGAATCCTACGCCTTTTAACTTATAGTTGAAAGTTCCTCTCGTCCGAAAACAATTATGATTTCATATAAACAGTATTCGTACAGTTTAATAAACGTTGATCAACCAGATTCGAGGTATTTAGGGTATACTTTCTCATTGTTAAATGCAGTGTATTGCATTGTAAGGCAGTTCCATCTTGACCTATGCGAGAAAAACCATAAATTTAGGAAATTTATATGTGAAAGTGTTAGGTGTGAATGCACTGATGATCTCTCCTGCCAACGCATGCTAAACTAAACTAAAGGTATCAAGTGAAATATTTGTCTGGATATAAAGATTAACGTTTCGTTTGTTGTTTATGTGAAATAATGCGCAAATAAAATTTCGGTAGGTATCTGCTACAGCCAAACTTATTATTAACAATATTGTTGCCAGGTCGTAGATCATCAATCTTGCTAGAATTAAAAACTCAACGTGAAAAGTATATATTTGTTCTTACTGTTCCTTCCACATCTACTTTCATCTCTGCAAAATAATAAAATGCATATTGAGAACGTAGGTACGTATATCAAGTATCAGGCTTCCAACGCATAAAAGCATGAAGACTTTTAGAACGTAAAGTTAAACCCCCGCCTGGCTTTTCTTGAAATATTCGCCTTCTAATTAGTCTCTCAAAGAGGAAAAGTTTTTACTTTATGAGATTCAGTAAAGGCATTAATTTAATTTTTGCCGAGAAAGTGTATATTACAAATTCTTTTTCAGTGATTTGTTTAACCTAGAACTCAAAGCATCTCCAATAAAATTCAGAACGATTTTTTTGACATACATTTTAAACTGGAAAGACTACAGTACTGATATTTTAGACATTCGACATTACATCAAATATACACTTCAGATATTGATGTTTGATTACGGCTGTATACAGTATGATCAAGAATACATAAAATTGAACAAATCTCTTTACTTAAGTCATACAGTTTATAACTCTTAATACTATTATTTAACCCTCGGACCGCGGTGACTGGGTCTCAAGTGACCCCCACTTTATTATTTTGTTTATTAATTCTACCGTTCGTCAAAATACCGCTTTAGATGTTTGTGTATACCTCGAAGCTGTTATCAAGATGAATAAATTCCATGGAAAAGATGCTTGGAATACCTGAGATAATCTGCTGGATCACTTGAGACCCGAAAGAAAACAAACATATATATCAGATTTTAAAAAATACAGTACATCACTTATAAATACGGTGAGGGACTTCACCTGTTAGGATTTATTTTGGAAAAATTGTTGTAACTCTGTGGATGGTGGACAGTTTCATGCTCGTCTTTCTATTAGATGAAACGAATTTATTCCAGTGTTACATAATTAAGGCCTAAAATATTAACAGAATAAAAAAAAAAAAGCATCTACAAAACATTAGCCAGGATGCACTCAGCAATACCAAGTTACGGTATAAAAATAGTCTTGAAAGATTACAATATAAAGATAGGCAGACAGATGCAAAACAATGACAGATGAGGAAGGGGTGCATTCAAGCAGCATTACCGATATTAGAGGTCATGAAGGAGTAGACACGAACTATTGTTGGATACGAATCAAAATGCAGCAGGTGTTAAGAAAAGTAAGGGAAAGACAGAAAAAGTAATCAAATTCGCGGTAACGTTACTGTACAGAGGAAAACAGCACAGACATAAGAATGAAAACTTAAAAGCTTTTGGAAAAAGGAAACTTAAAATATGGGCTAAAAATCGAGGACTGTTGGACGAAAATAGACGAAAAAATCATCCACAAAGCAACGAAAAGAATAAGTACAAGAAAAGAAAAAACAGAATGGTATGATAACAAATGTTATACAGGCACAGAAAATAAAAGGAAAGTAAGTATAGAAAAGCGAAGAAGGAATAAACAGAACATATGCCAATTGACGTTTAGGCACAGCCTTTCTAGCGCAAGCGTCAGTACCTAACCGGCAGTGCTACGTTAGGTTAAGTTGCATGGTAAATGTAAATAAATCAATTTTTGAAGAAATGAGTTCTATTATTTCAATTTAGACGATAACAGTAACAACTAAATTACTACACTATTAAACAAATCATAACCAGTAGGTAATCATTAAAATTAGAAATTATATTTTTTTTATTTAACAGGTACAGAAAAATAAACATAAAAAACTAAAGAAGCTGTACAAAATGCCCACCGTTTTCCTTCAGACACAAATTTACTCGTCTTTTCATACTATTAAAAGCATTTATAAGAATTTAAGGAGTTATATTGGCACACTGTTCCGTAATTCGGTTTTGCTCTTCCTCGATATTGTTAGTAGGGGTTTTGTATACATTATTTTTCAGATAAGGGAATATAAACTAATCTAAAAATTAATTATTTGATTATCAAAAAATTCACGAAGGTAATTGAGGGTCTCTTGAGCGGTGTGGGCCGTCACGCCATCCTGTTGGAAGTAGTCTTGCTGGAGCTCATCATCATGAAGCTGATTAATAAATTCACGTACAATATTCCGGTATCTCTGAGCAGTAACAGTTTCGTGGAAAAATATGGGTCCGATAATACGTCTTCGAGACACAGCAATCCAAACTCCAACTTGTAACGGATGAAGGGGAGATTCGCGAAAAGTATGCGGATTTGCAGCACTCCATAACCTCATATTTTGTGAGTTTATACACTCCGAAAGGGTGAACCAGGCCTCGTCAGAAAAAAAACGTTAAATTTAGCAATTCGTCGTTGTTCATTAAATTATGTTGGAACCACTGACAATACAAAATTCTCCTATTGTGATCTGCTGGCAGCAACCAATGTAAAGCAAGAATTGTGTATAGGAACAGCATTAAATCTTTTTTGACAATAGTATGGCAAGTTCCTAATGATAAACCAGTCTCTTGCGAAAATGTACGTACTGATGTAGTGGGTTGCTCGTTCAAACGTTGACGAACATTATCAACTGTATTTTGAGTTCGAACTCTTGGTCTTCCAGCTCTATTTCTATGAGTAATGCTCCCTGTATCTCGGAATACATCAACACATCTTCTAAGTGCGCTGTAAAAATCTCCTTCAAGGACAGCAATATCTGGAAATTGTTGCCGAAATTTCTCTAAACATGGCACCGCACTGTAAATCCATTCGCCGTTCTATCGAACGCCATTTCGAAAATATGATTCAATCATAAATGTTTTGTGTTCTATTGTAAAAACCACTATAATTGTAACTAATTAAATTTTCAATCTAAACTTAAGACAACAACAACAGTGATGACAGTTAATGAATTTTAAAGCTTGCATTAGACATTACTTTTATTTTCCATGGCCAACCCTTGTGTAATTACTTTTTGAACTCACGGTATGTAGGAGAAAGCATATGTCTTACGTAGAGTGAAAGCCGAATAAATTAAAAGGAAATTTTAACAGACAATACACAGTTGCTACCAAGGAGCTAGAAAAGCCAAAGTAGACCAATTAGAGAGAAGGGAATCCGAACAGCAGTGAAGGGAGAAAGAGGCAGATATCGGTGAAGAAGAAAGTAGAGGACACAATTAACCGAACGAAGGATCATAAACGTCCTGGAGGAAGCGGTATAAATGTGAAACTGAAGAAATGTGCAGATGCGGAACTACATTACATGATTTTTGAATTAATAATCGATCAATAGCAAAAAGAAGAGTCGCCAACGACGCGTGAATTGTATTCCAGCCATGACCAATGGCTTTATCCGACCGAGTACTAACTCTTAATGATGGTAATTGTTTTATTAAACCCTACCTTCTTAGAACTATATCTATCATTTATTTTATTCGAACAGATGTACGATACAAATAATTAAAAGGAATTATTAAAAATAATATAAAATTACATATAAAATGCTAGCAAAGCTAATTATATTCTTAGATGTACTCGTATTTGTGGTGGTAAGAAGTCTGGAGATGTGTGCGGAGGGCGAACAAACGGGGTAATACAAGAACTGTATGCAGCACCTGATATCGCTAGCTTAATTAGAGCAAACCGAGTAAGCTGACTGAGACAAATATCACTATTCCTAGGTGGAAGACCCTGATAATAAAGTGCAAGGAAAAACGAGAACAGGAAGGCCGAACAAGATATGGCTTGACACCTTGTGAAAATAGGAATAAGAATCTGGAAAGTAAAAGTAAAGGACAGAAAGCAATGAATGAAGGAAAATACTTAACCAAGCCCTAGACATGAAAGGCTTGTAGTACTATCACATACATATACATATAACTAATGAAATATGAACTTGTAATAATGTGTTCGCCTAATTTTATCTAAAACAACTTCAATATTCTTGTTGACTTAGCATATCAGTATAATGTTATTTTTGTTTATAAAATATCAGAACTGAAACCACTTGAATTTAAAATAGATTATATCCGGTTTGAAAACCTAACCATTCATTTTTTAAATTCTTTTTAGGTGATAGACATTAAAAATGTTTTAATATGATTGTAAAAAAACTAGTTTTTGTTGGTTTATTATAACTGATGTATGTTGTAAAGGATTGTCTAAACTATGACAAACTAAATACATACAAATACATATTATAAGATTAATGACGTGTATAATATGCATTAAAATCTAATTTCGATGGTAGTAGTTTATAATTTTAATTTACTTGGTTTTATACGTTTGCAGTTTTATTTTTATGTTTTTCTATTTCGGTTTTATAAAGCCGTTCTAAGCGCACTGTTTTAGCTTAAATACAGTACGTTAAGGAGGCCTATAATCGTACTGTTTTTAGTTTGTTTTTTACGATGTTGGTAGTTCGATTTGAATTTGAAAGTTTGAAATGTCAGTTTCAGACACCTGTCAGTGCTGCCATAAGTGTTTATAAAAACTCCCTAGTAATCGATTTGACGTAAAGTTTTCTACATAAATTTATTTAAAATACTCTTAAACTTCCTCAATAGAAAAAATAGTATAAAGAACACGTTTCATAAGACCACTTGTCGCACTCGTCCGTTGAAAAACTCGACGCTTCGCGTCAAACTTGGACTCGTGCGTTAAGAAAAGGCCTTATGAAACTAGTTCTTTAATATACTATTTTCTATTTCGGTTTTATAAAGCCGTTCTAAGCGCACTGTTTTAGCTTAAAAACAGTATGTTAAGGAGGCCTATAATCGTACTGTTTTTAGTTTGTTTTTTTTACGATGTTGGTAGTTCGATTTGAATTTGAACGTTTGAAATGTCAGTTTCAGCCATCTGTCAGTGCTGCCATAAGTGTTTATAAAAACTCCCTAGTTATCGATTTGACGTAAAATTTTCTACATAAATTTATTTAAAATACTCTTAAACTTCCTCAATAGAAAAAATAGTATAAAGAACACGTTTCATAAGACCACTTGTCGCACTCGTCCGTTGGACTTGGACTGGTGCGTTAAGAAAAGGCCTTATGAAGCTAGTTCTTTAATATACTATTGTAGTAAACATAAATTCCAAACGAATAGATACGTTAAAAGTGTATATCAGTTTTAAGTGAATTCGTTGTTGTAACATGATGTTTGCTACAAGAGGCATTTGATTGAAATTGTTCTTTAAGTTATTCTTATTCACTGATCGTAATAACGAGAGTATGTTAAATAAAACATTGAAAGTTATTATTTTATATAGAGCAACACAAAAATAATATTCGACTTACATGTAAAACTTTTAATGTCTGCTCTAGTTTGGATCCGTGACTTTTGAGATTTTGTAATGGAAACTGCCCATTTTAAGTTCATGGCCATAAAATATTGCAGTTACTAAACGAGCGTAAATTATTTCTTGGGTGTTCCCACATGTAGGTATTTTGTTTGAGTTATAGTTAAAAATTTCTTACCGCCTTTCCTGCGAGGAGCATGTTTCTTAATATCCTTTTATTTACATTAGTTTATCTTCTCACATCCTGTTTTGTCTATGCGAAAGCCACATTGTAAATCCTGCTGTTCTTATAGAATTCCAAGCAGGTTCAGTAACACAGGACTGCGAAAAATTTTTGCTCAAAAAATAATAATTAGTTGGAAGTCAATTCTGGGTTTTACCATGTAGCTTGGTGTGACATTTTCAGGGTTGGACATTCAAAATACGATAACTTTAAATGCCTTGCCTTATTAGTATAGTTATAATTTAATACTATAAGTTTGAACCAAAATAACGTTAATACGTAGAATAGAATAGAAGTATGCAAAGCTATTTTTGAAGATGATTAAAAAGAGATTTCCCGCCATTCTAGTCGAGCTTCTTAAATACTAATTTATCATGATGTTATTATTTTAATCGCAAAATCCAATTTTTAGAAGCCTCAGCCCTTGAAAAGTATTCTCCAGTGTTATATTCTGATATAAAACTATTATATTTCTGTAGTCTCTGGTGAATACAGGGGAATACAACTGTAGCGATTAATACTTGACATTATTCAAATTATTTTCGTACATAATTTCGAGGGCCTTATTCACGATTTGAACTTTTTTGTAATTCCGAATTCATCAAATAAATCAATACATATTCATTTCTAGATTTTAACATTTTAAAAATAATTAGTCCAGTTACTTAAACTGCAACTTTGTTCCTTTTTAGCGAATCTTAAATTTAAATGAAACAGTCGTTACTGTTAACAGGAATACTTTTTCAAAATGTCTGTTTTGATTAAAACCTTTTCAAATTAGGTTTGTAGTAGTATTGTGACAATTACTAGCTAAAATTGCTCGTATAACATTTTTTGAATTACATAGTAACAACTAATTTATCAATTTTTTTTCTTATAAACTTTTACTAAGCATATATTCCCTAATTAATTATTTGTACTTTAAATTAATTAATTTTTTGCATTTATTATTACGCACGTGTGATAGTTCTTTTGAGGAAATGAGAGTATTGAATATTTAATACTCCTCTTTCGTAATAACCGTGTAACCGCTGTGTTGAAATAATAAAATTTTTATATTTTGGTCTTGAAATCTACAAAATGCATCCATTCGGAATAAGTACAGTACAATAAATGTTGTTCGCTAGGTTGGTAAACGTAATACCTGGGAATTTTACACAAAGAAAATTTACTAGAACAAAAAACATTATCTTCTGGAGAAGGCATTATCGATAGATGCTGCACATATCTCTTAAATCCCTGATATTACATATTAGAACACTTTCAGAACCAAATCGTAAATACAAAGGTTTGTTACAAAGACCGCGTTAGTAGACTCAATTTTAGAATTTTAGGGTGATTTATGGTAAAATCTACAATTCTAAGTATTTTGTCGTCTAAGTATTGACACTGATATTAACAATATTGCCAATTTTTTTCCATTGAGGATTTTTAATATTTCTGTAACTTCTTACAAATAATCTTAATGTTATATCACGTCCAGGAGCTCATAGTTGCATATTTTGAGACAGGGTGGATACTTTATCTTGTAGCACATAGGTAGGTTTCACACATTGCAGATTTTTGTTTTCCATAGTTTTCTTAGTAAATTTTCTCCCTTTTTCTTTGAGTGCCTTATCTCTTGAGAGACGTAGAAACTTTACGTTGTTTAAATAAACACAAATTAAAGTTGAATGTACTAGGAAACTACAATGTAACTATTTACTAATAAATAAGATGCGGTTTTGCAATAGGCGCATTTACAATATTTATTGGTTATAATTTAAACAAAACATACACAGAGAGAGTCAAGATAGCACAAAATGACGTAACTATAAAAAATAAATAAAATGAAAACAGAAAGAGAAACACTAATTAATGACGTAATAAATGTTCAAACTGCCGTCTACCCTGCTGATCAAATAAGTCAACCCGCCGCAGAAGAGAATGTCCAACATGACTTAACATGTGTGGGGTGATTGATCTACATGACTCAATAATTGTTTTATTTAAATCTTTCCTAAGTTTCTACGGGAGTTTCGCAAAAATCGTTTTTTGCTTTACCCCACAAAAGGAAATCTAACGGAGTCAAGTCCGGACTAGAGACCAGATGCCAAGGATGAATTGAACTTCTTGCAATTAAGCTGTTTCATCTTGGTAGCTTCTTACAATTCTGTAGAAGTGGGTAGGTGTTCCGTCATTCTCAAACCACATACGTTGTTTAACATAAAGCAAAATGTCTTCTAAAAGTTTTCTTTTTCTAAAAATGTAAATACGTTTCCCCATTTACACTGCCCTCAAAGAAGTGGGGACCAACAACACAGTTGTCAAGGATACCGCACCATACATTTACAGCAAAAATTCTTTGAAAGTGTGCTTGCCGCATCCAGTGTGGAATATCCTGTGAATAGAAATGATAATTGTGTCTATTTACACACCCATTGTTACTAAACGTCGTTTCCACAGAAAATAAAATATTTCTTAACAGCAGTGGATCAATAGTAACTTCGTTTCTTAAAAATTGGCAGAAATTAACTTGATGTAGGTAATCATTTTCAGTAAGGCGTTGCACTAATGTGATGTGGAAGGATGAAACCGGTTTGCTTCTAAAATGTGAAATACAATAATCGTAACATAAATAAAGTATTATACCCTAGGGCAGTGGCCTTCAAACTTTATCAGCTTACGCAACAGTTAAGATTATAAATTTTTGTGGAACGTCCACCATATTCAAAAAATTTCTATTAATATTTTTAGATTAATATATCAATATTGTGTGCAATTTATGTAGAAAATAAAAAGAAAATCATTATTTCGTTATATTTTTCTTTTGTTAAACAATTTTACTGCAAGTTAAACAGCATTAACTACGAATTTATTAACCATTGCTACATATGTAAGTTTAATGGCTGTGGTAAGCTGGCATTGTTTCACACAATACTCGTATATCATAATCAGACTCTATTGGTGTTGTCTGTAAGCGCATTCGGCACCCAGTCTATTTCTGTATTTTATTTTCGTTGCTACATAGGTTGAAAAGGATGTTTGGCATAAGTAATTTGTGGCAAAAGGCTTTAGGATCTTTAGTGCCTTTTTAAAAGTTTTAGTATATTTTGTGTGAATTTGTAATCAAAAATCAAGTTCTTGCTGGTATTTCATTTTTAGTATATATATATAGTCTGCTTTGATGTCAATTAATTGCTCTCGCTCCTTAACTGCAATTGGTCTAATTTATAGTAATTCTGAAATAGATTTTTCATTCAGTTATACGACTCAATCTCTTCTGTGAAGTATTCTTTAACACTTTTTTCAAGTTGTAAATGGGTTCGAATAAGTAATCTTTCACAGTGATATCTAAATGTACTTAATCAATTTTTGAGCTTAGTCATATTACGGTCGTTTAAAAAAAATTGTACCTACTTCACCTTTTAAGTGAAAAAATCGGTGGACATTTTTCCTTGCCATGCCCATCGCACTTCTGCATATAAAAGTAAGGCTTTATGGTTGCTAGATAATACATGGCATAACAAAGTAACTAATCCTAAATTTAATTTTTACAACGTCTTCCGAAACCTCCTTGAATGTTTTCGGTATTCGTTTCACTACGAGTACCTAGCGATGAAGACAGCGGCAGATTTTGCACCATCTTTACGAATATCTGGACATAAATCCCAAGTTATTTCATATTTATTTATGTAGTTATTAATAAATCTTGAAAAGTTTTTCTCCTCTAGCGTTCTTGACAAGAGGTTTGCAAAAAAGCATATCATCTTGAAGTCTTATATTAAAAACATAACTAACTAATACTATCAAAATATGCAAACCAGCAACATCCATCGATTCATCCAGTTGCTTCGTAAAATAGTGCCATTTCCTCCAAATTCTGAAAATCAGCTATTTTACATTACCAAATTTTATTATTTATATCCGATTGAGTAATGTCTTATTATTATGAAGCTTTCACAGGCCTTAACTTAACTTAACCTGCCTGTGGGTGGTGTATTTGTGTATATGATCTGGTTACTCTTCTAGTGCGATCGTAACACGAGGATTGCCATTAATTTAATCCCCAATGGCAAATGGACACCGGGAGCTAGTACCGATCACACAAGAAATTAGAAAAATTTCCGACCCTGGAGTCATTTGAACCGGCAAGCGTTTGGACTATTACATCCAAAGCTTGGTTCTCTTACCACTGAGCAATTCCCGCCCATGGAGTCGTAATGTGTACTGATAAATATGGTTCTACTACATAATATTAAGTATTAATAGGTATTTACAAAAATAAAGGAAATTGTATTCAGTGACATGGAAATCGCAACACCAAGAAGGGGTAGGAATCTTTTGACCAAACTTGGCAGAAACGTTTAATTACTAAAAGGTTGATTGATTAAAATTTTAAAGAAAAAGAACGAAATATAAACATAATTTTTATTAATAATGGGTTGGTCCCCCCTTATTGGTTACACACTCTCCCACTCTTCGTGGCGTCGATTTTAGCAGATGGCCGATATTCTCTTGTAATTCGTACTGTAGAGCTTGCAGCGTCTGTGGAGGGTGCTGAAAGTTCCTCAGTCTTCTCCCCATAATGTCTCAAACATGCTCGATGGGCGAAAGATCGGGAGATCAGGGTGGTCATGGCAAGAGATTGACATTATCCTCTGCAAATCGGTTCGTAGAACGTCTTGCAATATGGGGACGGGCATTATCCTGCTGGAAAAGTGGGTCTTCCAACTGTTGAAGAAAAGGCAGAATGTGGGGTTCTACCACCTCATCCACATATCGTTGAGCGTTCATATTGCCTCGGATGAATAACAAACGGAACCTACTCCCATAAGTTATAGCACCCCATACCATAATCCCCACAGTTTGGTGCGCATGCCTCGCAACAGAAAATTCAACATTGCGACGTTCCCCACGTGTTCGTCTGACCCTTATACGGCCATCATGCATCCCCATACAGAATCGGGATTCATCATTGAACACCATCCTATGCCACTCTAGATTCCAGTGCAGTCGCAACCTTCACCACTCCAAACGTTGCTGTCGGTGTTGAGCCGTTTGTGGTAACACAAGATGTGGCCGATAGGATTGCAAGCCGAAAGCTCTGATTCTGCGGTAAACCATTCAAAGCGTTATACGATGACCTTCGTTAGCTAACCATTGATCGGCAATTGATCTGGTAGTGGAGAATCGGTCTCTTGTTGCCATAAGTCGAAGATGGCGGTCCTGCACCTCATTTGTTCTTCTTCACTCCCCGGTTCCTCTTCTGCGACGTTCCTGACCCTCCCTAGTCCATGCCTGATAGCAGCACATGATGGTGGATTGGTTCCAGTTAAGGCGATTTGCAATTTCTCTGAACGAAAAACCACCTTCGCGCAAACCAACAATATTTCGACCTCTGTCGAATTCGCTTAATTGGCGGTAATTTCAGATGGCATCTTACTGCAGCTTCGGTGGCAATACAATTGCAATTTTAGCTTATTTAGAGTCATTTAGTAGTAGTAGTGGTAGTTGTTTAATCATCAAATATTCGTTGTCATTTACTTTTGACAAAAAGTGTCAATCAGTTACGTTGTCGTAATTGTATATTATTAAATTTATGAAATGAATATGGATTTAGTTGTCTCTTAATGCCCCAGTTAAAATACATGAACTAGTGAAAACTACGTTTTGCCGTTCACTAAAGCTTTTGTGTAAACTAATTAAAATTTAATTATTTCGGGTAGTTCTATCATAGGGAATGTTTGTTTGAAAATTTATTAATTGTCATTAACTAATTACTATTTATGCAGTATGACTGTAACAAGTAGCTACCTAAATTAAAACACACCTCACCACCGCACACTGGCTATTTATTACTAGTATTTCGGTTTTATATAATTGTGTATTATAATATACATACAATATTTAGTGTCGTGCAAATAATACCGTGAGAAATTGTTTCATTATAACGGTGCTTTCAAAAATCCACATTATGCGTTTCATTCTACAGAGAATTCTTTTTGCAAGTTGGCGTTAGTGTGCATCAAATGTTGAAGTACGGCAAATAAAGAGTAAGCTCCTCGTAATATCTAAAATATAAGTATATGTACCAATATTTTATGAAGTATATTGTAGTTACCTTGGTATAAGTTTCCAAAGATAAGTCAAAAAGTTTGGCAGCTCTTACACGCAACGGTCTCTTTGAACGTTCCATTAGCATCATCAAAGCTTTCTTCGACTTTGGACCATATGTGTACCAATTGCAGGAGTATACTGCATCTGTCAAGCTTATACTCTAGAAAAATAATATACATATTGTGGCGTTCTTATGTTACTCTATTAAATATGTGAGTTTAAAGAAGAGTTTACAGTAAAAGAACTAGCGCTGCATGATTACTTTATATGTTTAGCTTCAAAATTTAGTTTGAGCCTAATAGTTAAGATTATTTTCCCACACTAGGTTACAATACCTTAATATTTTTAAGTCATACTTAATAATGCTTCTTTAAATTTTAGATAATTTGGCTGTTGAATATATAATTAAACAATAATTTAAAAAAAATATTTTTTATAAATATTATTTAGATTTATCGTATTCACATGAGTAAACATCCAGACATTCTGAGAAAGTTGTAATTCTCGTAAACCGTTAGAGAGGAACAATGGTGTTTCAACCACAAATGTTAAATATATAACGACTTAATTGGTATTTCATCCTTTTGTACCTAAATAATGTTTTTGTTTGATATTGGATATTACCTCATAGTACAGGTCTGTTCCAAACAGGCAGAAATTCAATAATTCAACCAGCATACACATCATGTAACTCAGCATCCAATAAAATTTAAAGGATAAAGGGCTTATCTGAAAAGAAAAACATATTCCATTGTAAATTGTATATGTCGGTCGAGAGGATAGTTTTCTTACAATGCTCAGGTCGATTGCTGTTGTGCAGATTATCAAAGAACCTGCCATAAATTGTGAAAAAGTATACATACCGAAACAGGATTCAATCTTTTCCACGAACCTGTAAGAATTCCGTTTGTTAACATGTTTTCAAAAATGAGATTGATTTGAAAATTATAGCTATAAGGGCTCTTTTTCTAGAAAAGGGGTGTTTTTTAATTTCCAAAACCATTAATCCTCTTATTTGTGTTACATAATGGGGAATTAGGAACCGAACCAAGGTTTTCGATATAGCAGAACGAGTAGCAATATCCCCGTGGCAATGGGCGGGACATCTGACTCGAACAACATATGACCAGTAAACTTGGAAAATCACCGAATGGAGACACAGCACGAGGGAGTCCCAGAATAAGGTGGAAGGATGACATCCAGCAGCAAGAGGGAGTGCAGTGGATGAGTTTCGTCTGCAGTAGAGAGGAATGGAAGCGACATGGGGAGGCGTGTGTCCATAAATAGAATGTGTAAGGGCTGGGGATGAATGGGGAATCCCCGATCATTGACCTCTTTCTCAAAGATAATGGAGTACCTTTATTTAAAAATCCTTGAAACAGTCATATTTTGGGTTATATTATAATTATATAATGATAATATAATAATACTTGAAAATATTTAAAATAACTGCAAATCTGGGTCACGTTTTTAGAAGCTTCAATGTCACGATTTCTTTCTTTGCTATTTGTGTATATTGTTGAGTGATGTCCCAAAAGCAACCAAGAATCAACATATTTTGTAGGCACGAGCTAACATAGTGAGGGTTCAACAGATTGGGTAAACAGCAGTATCGATATAGCCTTAGTCACCAGTGAAGACCTTAAAAGAGATTCATTTGCGAAAATTCTCTTTCGCATTCACTTAAAGAGATTGCAGTTGTATCGAGAGTGTGTAACGATTGTCGTACTTTGTCTGGAATTCTATTTTCCTGCAAGTATTCTTGGAAACTATGGATCATTTCCCTTCCACTCAGATGAAATCGTCTAGACGAATTGCTGATTTCATCTACCTCAAATATGCCCCTTCTACAATCTTATTACTGCGCGCTAGGCATATTTCTGTAGAACTTCGCGAAATATCACTTTTTAGAATTTTAAATAGGCTAAAAAACAGAACAGAAACAGAAGGTGAGTATACGGCGTACACCCGAGCACCCCCAGAAACATAGCCCTGGTAACTATGTTCCATTAAGTATAAGAGGAATATTTATAATAATTGCGATTACAGTTTAACAATTTAAAAGCTTGTTAGAAATATTTCAGGGATAATTCAGAAGAATACCAAATAAAGTGAGCTTCCATTCGCTTATTAATTTGTATTATTATATTTACTGTTAAAATTAAACCAAAAACTGATCTCGGTAATATAAGCTACTTTTTAAAAATATTATGTAAAAATAAACAACAAAATATTCTTATATTATGAGTTACCTAATAATTGCTTTATGATGCTGCACGCACTCGGTGATTTTTTTGCATACAATATTATCCTTTTCTGTAGAACTTATGTCCTGGCCATCAAGGCCTCTTACATACTGGTCAAGTTTATAGAAGGAATCCTTTAAAATTTGTAGTTGTCCAGTAGCATGAATCATCAGTCCCGTCACAAAGGTGCCGGTGGATATGTTTATTACAGTACAACCTGCAACATCTAGAACAGAAACACAATTATTGGTAATAATTAATTTCTTGCTATAAAAACTATTGCTGCCCATAACAAAGTAATTTCCACTAGAAGCTACATAAGGAATCGATAAGAAAGTGGTAAAAGTTCCTAAACGGGTTATAGTTTGATAGTAGTGGTACAGAATGAATTTTATGCAAAATACATAAACTGCAACATTAATAAAACCCCAGAAAGCTTTTCTGTATATAAAAATTCTATTGCATAATGTTAATTCACATAAATCGTAATTGAATAAAGTGTAAATAATCATAATTCGCTTAAAAACATGAAGATATAAAAATAAATATGAGTATTTTATTATATTATTATAGATATATTATAGGAGGAATTTGTTAATGATAGTTTGAACTGAATACAGAGTATGCTACAATGTAATTCAGACTATTAATAATTTTACATGTTACACACAAAACAACAACGACTAACCGCAATAGTGTGAAACATACAAAATATTACGACCACGTAGTATAACAAATAGTTAATTGTCTCTCCTTTTTTCATAGCTAGTCTTTTATGCAGGCTATGTTTCATCTGCATCTAACTAAACTAGGTGACTTGACAGCTTTTGCGCGAAGAAGAAAATTAAAGTCGTAAAAGCGTATTTTATTATATTCGCGTCGCCGCCCAGAAATCAAATATATATTCAAAATGCTATCAACAAAATTGTTTTTAAAACCTTTAGTTTCTTCTCCAATAGTTAATTTTCAGCACCAAGTTTATCATACACATGTTCTATTGGTGATGTGAGGTTGCTGTTTTTAAATAGATAAATACTTAATCCCAAATAAATTTTGTTTGTGAATTTATTGATCATAACTGGGTGATTTAAAAATGTTTACACGTAATAGAAAAAAAATTCATGTTAAACATGTTTATGAGCAGGATATTTGTAGTTTCAACAAACATGGAATTTTATAATGCTAAGAACACGATTGGATGGAAGAAAATCGTAGAATATTGAACTAAACCGATTGGAAAAGGTTCATTTACTATTGCTGGACTTTTAACATACATACCTATTTTATTAGCTTTCTGATTTATTATTATTTCAGTTGGGTTTTCTGTTTGCTCAATACAAAACAATTTTATAGGTACTTTGTATAAGAAACTGATTTACAGGTTTAAATAGCATAAAATTGACAAATATTGTAATTATACAGGATTGCTCATTAGTGCGTCAAAGTCCAATAATGGCATTATTAAAATGATTTGAAAGTTTCATTTTTTTTAAGTGATGTAGTGCCAAAATGTGCATATTATAAAATATATTTTTAATGTTTTTTATGTACAGGGAGACTCGTTACAACGCAGTATCTTGAAGGTGTTATTTTTGAAATAGAACACCTGCATATTTTTACATCGTTGAATGCAGCCTAAAATTATCTTCCCACGATCTGGTTTTTTTGAATAAGGCGTTGCTGGGTTTATCTAATAAATGGGAAATTTTTCGGTACAAGGGTTAGCAAATTAATTCGCTGCATGAATATTACGACTCATTAATAATACATATTTGACAGTTATGCAGCCAAGTGATGTACTAAAACAACACAACCACCAAATATTAATTAACAGTGCAAATTTTATTTATTTCAAAGAGAATTTTCTCAATCTTTTCAAACGGGACACTATGTGTATTATTATAATTGTGAATAGGCATCTTAGTTTTCCCAAATTTTTATGAATATTGTCCTGTACCTAAAAATGATATTTTCAGAGAAATTTTTATATTTTCATTACAAATCGTTGAATTATTAAATTCATTTCTATCTAATCTAGTAGCCATAATTTTTACATAAAGTGACAACATTTATTATTAGTAACATAAAGAGAAACCCAGTTTTACTTCAAATCAAGCATTTATTTATAACATATGTTCTATGTGAGATTCATTCTGTTCAATACACATGTTCAGTCTTTCAAAAATACTAATTACTGACCGCAATGACGCAACGGAAATTGTAACGCAAGCATTTATTATTGTGCGTCATATCTTCTGCAGTAGTTGTGCAAATCTGTTATACTACATGTTTTATATGTCTCCATAGGAAAAAAAATCATCTTCGTCAAGTCTGGCTATCTAGGTGGCAATTGATGGGACCGCTGCGACCTATACTAGTCTGAAATGTTCTGAAGCACCGTCGTACTGGAACCATATATTTTCCATTAGATTTGGAAGAACATTTTCTAGAAGTTGAGGCAAATTATTTTTCAAGAAATACAAATATTGCGCACCATTAAGATGTGCATTAGAAAAAATTAGACCCAATCACAAAATCGTCCAAAATACCTCCTAAACATTTACTTGGGTTTTCTATTGCACAAAGTATTATGCCGGTTTGGGCCACCAAGGTTGAGTCATCAGTGAACAGTCGTTTTTGGAAAAAGTTAGGAACTGCCGTTTCCATTTCCAATTCCCAATCACTTTATGTCAAAATTATGGCTACTAGATTAGATAGAAATAAAAAGTGAATTAATTCAACCGTTTATAATGAAAAAGTAAGAATATCGATTTTAGGCATAGGGCAATATTCATAAAAATTGTGGAGAACCAACGTGCCAATTCTAAAATACAATAACATTCAGAATGTACAGTTTGAAAAAAAATGAGAAAATGTTCTTTGAAATAAATTACATTTGCACTGGTGTATAAAAACACCATGTATAATAAAATGAATATTTGGTGGTTTTGTCGTTTTAGTACATCACTTGACTACATAACTGCGAAATAAGTATTCTTAATTAATCGTAATACTCACGCACCAAATTAAGTTACTAAATCTTATGCCGACCATACTTTTCACATTTTGTAGATAAACTTGGCAACGCCTAATCCAAAATCAAAGAAACAACGTATCGTTCGAAAAATAATTGCAAAATAGTAGCATACACTTTTTTTAGACACGCTTCGGAAATATTATAAAATAAAACTCAAAAGTTTCTGAACCAATTATTGTAATTCACATTTAATATTAATAATAATAAAATAATATTAGTATAAATGTTCAAAATTATTTCCATTATTCTCTAGGCAATAGTATAATTTACTCTCACATTCGTTCCAAACATTTTGGAAGGTTAGGTACGGAATAACTCCAAATTTTTGAACCATTCCTTGTCGCAGTTGTGCGATGGATTAAACTGAGTTTTCTAGACAAATATTTTAAGTGACACCTCAGAAAGAAGTCTAATGAGGTTAAAATCTGCAGATCTAGGGCCATTCATTTTTCTGAAACAAGTTGACAACAAAAATGTTTGTTTGTATCGAATTCCATTTTATAAGAGCTTTTCAATAAGGTATCACAAAGTGAAAAAAATGCTCCCTAGAAAAGTTGAATAACTATTTTACTTCAGAGATATAACACAATGTACGTTTTCGAGTTGACACCCTGTGTATAAAAAGATACTTAAATATGGTTTGGTTTGATTGTAGTTTTTCAAAAATTAAGAATTAGTTATTGTACAAAAATAAATTTAGAATAATTTCTAACTTTATAGTTTAGAAAAAAAGTTAGAAGCACCCGATATAAGAAAAAAAAACTTTTTATGTTACTTTGGTGCTCACGTACATACATATTTCAATATATCATATGTTAGAAACAGGTTGCAAGAGAATACTATTTTAACCACGTGTTATTATATACTGAAGAAATTTGCAGGAAAATGTATAGATTTTTCATATGCAGCGCACATACTTAAAAGGAATGGATATAAACTCAGTTAAACATGTTTTATGTATTTTTCATGCTTATATTTCCACTTGTTGAGAAGTATAAATTCATACTATGTACACATATTACTTAGTGTTAGTAGCCAGTTTACATTTTATACAGTTTAATCAAGGAAAACAACGCTCGCGCTGATTTGTATTTCTCAATACATCTAATTATTTCGAAGATATTTAATAAGAAATAAGATTATCATTTTTCAACAATCTTAAATAACTTGAAATAATTAGCTTCTAAATATATTAATATGGGTGAGATTATCTAGAATACGACGGCAGCCTGTTAAGGTTTTACAAAAACTAAGAAAGACTAAATTTTTTTGGAACAAACTGTTTTTTGCTTTTCAAAATATTTGCCTTTAAGACATATACACTTTTGCGTGCGTTCAAACCAATTCTCGTAACATTTGTTCCACTCTAAAGTTGGCATCTCAAAAACATGGTTGTTGAAGACTTCAATAGCTTATTGAGGTTATGAGAACCGCTGTCCAAGCATTTTTTGTTTGAACACAAAGAAGTCGCTAGGAGATAAATCAGGTGAATACCAACAATGAGCCATTAATTCCATGTTTTCTCCTTCAAATAATCAATTGTCTTACATGCTGTGTCAGTGTTAGCATTGTCATGATGAAGAATGATGCGACGTTTTCAGTTGCTTTTCCTGATTTCGTCGATGACTTCTGGCAAACATATTATTGTATACCATTCAGCGTTAACTGTTCTTCGATCCTTTAAAGGAATGGCTGCGACATGTTCAGTACAACCGAAGAAACAAGCGATCATTTTCTTGGAAGTGCTTCGTGAACGAACAACTTTTGTGGGATTCGGTTAATCTTGGAACATCCAAACAATGCATTGTTGCTTAGTTTTCGGTTCATACGAATATATCCAAGTTTCGCCCTCGGTAGAATTTTTTAAGCATTTCCTTACACCAATTAACACGAGCCTTTTTTGAGCTTCGGTCAAATTATGCGGAACCCATTGGATACAGACCTTTTTCACAGCTAAATGTTCATGCAAAATCGAATGTACTGTAGTCTTCGATATGCCTAAGAATGTTTTTATCTGACTGCAAGTCATATGCCGATCTTCTTCAATCATGTTGTACACAGCATTGATGTTTTTTGGAATAACAACCGATTTTGGTCAACCTTTACACAAAATTCATTTCTGACGGACCCACGACCACGACGAAATTCTGCAAACCAATGTAAACCGTCTTTTGTGATGGTTCTTCATTACCAAAAGTTGAATGAAGCGATTCTAGGCATTGTGATTGAGTTAGGCCTTTACTAAAATCGTAAAAAATCATCCAACGAAAACCTTCACGTGAAATTTACATTTTTTCACAGAATAGATTTTTTTATACGCTCACTGTAAACAAACTACTCGGTCAATTTCTAAGCTGCCACTGTTTTCACAACAAATGTCATATTTTCAAAAATAGTAATGACACATCTCAATAGCGCCACCTAGTGGTCGTTTGTAAAAACTTAAACGGCTGCCCTCGTAGTGCAAGACGAATTGCAGGAGATGTAGTTGGAGAAAATATGATATTTTTTGAGATTTGCAGCGTTGAACCGCATTTCCAAATATATCTAAGACCTAAGTAATTTGAAGGCAATAACATTAATCTGTTTCTATTAACATTAAGTAACCAAAAGGATTGGATTTCTAAATCTATTAAAACGGCTTGGAATCTTTAGAATGTGCCAAAAATAAGTACAACAGAAAATTATGTATATTAGACTAGCAGCTTTGAAGTGCATTTCGAAATACATATATTGTATGTGAAGGTAATGAGCAATAAATTATATTAACCGTTATTCAAGAATCGAAATAAGTGAATTTTTAACTTTTTGGTTGCCTTAGAAGGTCTGTTATCTTACGAAATGTATTACAATAACTTGGTCTGAGGAAGGGATATATTTTTTATTCGTAGCTCTGACGCTTATTTCCTAATACCTCCAATTATTCGGAAGATACGTTAAAGGATATCAAAGCAGTAGTTTTTCTGCAACCATGAATAACCTAAAAAATGAATTTCTAACTTGCAAGGAATTTAGTCGGAATAAATATTATATTTCGTATGATTTGCAGCTTTGAACATATTTCCAAATACTTCTAATTAGTTTGAAGGTACATAGAAGTCAATAAAATTAATCGCTTTTGAAGTACCATAAATAACAACCTTCTTAAAATAAGTGAAAAATTCTATAATACTGTCAAATATATCGCAAAAAATCAGCCCAAAAAATCATGTTTGCTATCAACCGTATTTCCAATTGCATCTAATAATTGTGGAGGCAAATAAAATGCAAAAAAAATATTTTATTTTCGTTAACAATAAATAACCTAAACATAAGAAATTCTAAATTCCTTTCAATGACATAGAATTTCTACAATACTACAAAAACTATGTCCGAGAAAAACGAATAATTATTATGAGTAGCAGCTGTTAAGCGCATATCCAAATACGTAACGCATGTCAACGTAATTGACATCAAATCATATTAACCGTTTTTCAATAACCATATATAAGTAGAAACAATTAACTCAAATAAATAAACTTCTGCAATATGGCAAGGCATATTGCAAGAGTTTAGTTCCAGAATAGATTGTATTTCTTATAACATTCAGCACCCAGGCACAAGTCTTTATACATTTATTTTATGTAATAATTTAATTATGTAATGCGAAAAAGCTCTGGCAAGTGTTCTCTTGCCACATATATTTGGACCAAATTTCTACCAGTGAAGAGGGTCGCTTTTGTACTTAACCTTTGGCCTACCAAGGGGATACATTTTGTACCCCAGACGTACAAAATTACGTGTATTTTAAAGGTTATTTCTTTAAATTTATTATTCTTTTACCATTGCCTCTAATAATGCTTTAAGTAACGTATAACGGCATAATCGGTGCATGTACACTTAATATATTTTGAAAATATAATTAATTTTGTTTGTTGGGGTACACTTTGTATCCCGCTTGGGTTTAGATGTATTAGCATTAGCTTCCTTATAGGCATGTGTATTTCTTAGAAAAATTGTCACGTGTTTGTAAACTTGATTTGCGCGTCTCACATAAGATAAGAAGTGTCATAGTTATTGTTAAATGCAAGAATTTTTTCTGCACAAATCATGGTCAACAAAAACAATCAATTATTGCAATAACTGCAATATATATTCTGTTAGCAATATTTCTTTATAATAAGAAATATTTTGAATAAATATTTTGTGTAGCCAATTGCTGTTTGTTTATTTGTAGTAGGTATATTCGTTCAGCATTTAAAAAAATGCTAAAAACGTATGGTATGAAGTGGGGTACAAATTGTATGATACGCGTTGGTACCCCAAAGGTTAAAGTAGCAACTTAAGCTTTCCACAAAAATTCCGAGCATGTGTTATAAACGCAGTAGTACATTTGAGTAAAAAAAAGAAGATTTAATTAGAAGACATTATGTGTTAATTTATGTTGCTATAAAGCTATAAGGTAATCCCAATGATTATGACAATTCCAATAAAATTGTTTTTTACTAATGAATCTTATAATGGTATTATATTAGGTGCAGTGTTTATCCTAAATTATAATACATTGAATAATAAATGTGTGTCAACCTTCTAGAATCTAGATGATCGTCAAATATACCGAAGTTCAAATATGTCCTATGCAATATGTGAATATTGTTAGTTGTGTTACAGCATATGTAGGACTCGCTGGAGCACAACCTCGGTGACCACGAGCCGCTTACGCAATATTACTTTGAATTACTACTCATACTGCATTGCTTGCTCAGGTTTGTGTTACATTAGCGTGATAATTACATATCATTAATATACCATAGATGTAATGTTATGAAATATCGTAGTTAGGAGCTTGAGTTCTAAAGTACTATATCTTACAATTTAAATCCATGGAATGAGCTCTTCTACACAAAATTAACTTAAAATAAAATATATACGGGAAGTACTTGGGAAGACGTTAATGCAAATGTAACATATCTGTTAAATCAATAATGCCTAGTGCAGCCATATAACTACTTTACCCGGAAGGAAAACAACGTCTGAGTGATTTTATGAGGTATGTTATGAAAATATAAAATGTTAGAAGTTATTCTAATTCTTGTAAGAACTGTATACATACCGTGTAGAAATTAACTACAATAAATTCTGAAACTTGGATTTACAGTATTTCGGTAGAGATTCCTAAAACACGTCCATGTTAGTTGTTCACTGGATACATTTCAGCGGTCGTGTTCCTAGTTTATCTTCCCCGGAGGGGTGCAACCACCCCTAACTTTTTTTGTTCAATCAAAGGGTATACCAAAGTAACACATCATTTGAATGTTCATTTCCAGAGGAATACAACGCATGTTTTATTTTCTTACTATATAAGAGGTTACTTGTTAAAAAAATAAAACGTACAATGTAAGTTAAACGCTGATTATTTAAGAAAGTTCTAAACTTACACCATGTCTATTTTGGCAAAAAGCCAATCGATGATTAAACCCATTTCCTAGATTTTGTTTTCATTATATTTCCGGGGAGATTTGCCTGATTTTACGTTTGATACGTTGCTGCACATTCACAATGTTGTCCGATATCAGGCGTGGAATCAGGCAAATCTCACCGGAAATGTTACAAGTGTAAGGAATGGGTTTAATCGTCGATTGGCTTTATACGAAGAAACACATGGTGCACATTTTTAGCATTAAACGGCGTTTAACTTAAATTGTAAGGTTAATTATTCTAATAAGTTACTTCTTAGAATAATTAGAAAATATATTCCTCTGGCATTTGACAACAAAAAGTTAAGGGTGGTTGCACCACTCTGAGTAAAGATAAACTAAAATATGACCACTGAAACCAGTGAACAACAAACATTGACGTGTTTTAGGAATTTTTACAGAAGTACTGTATAGCCAAGTTACAGAATTTTATTCCAGTTAAAGTTTCCACCCAGTATAATGTAAATGTACTCCCAGTTGGTAGTACTGTGTTAAATTCTTTGTTCATCTGGTAGTTGTTCTTTGGAAACCTAATGATACTGGCAAAATATAGTAAACTTCAGTATCTTACACTTAAAAACCTTTAGCCTTCATTTAGTTTTTACCACAGTATTGCTTATTCAATTTTCATTGCGAATTATACAGTATTTTTAAATTGGAAATATTACACGTTCTTTAGCTTTCTTTCAAAAAAGCAGACGTATATAAATGACGCTGTTATGAGAAAATCACAAAAAACTGTTTACGGCATTTCCTAATTTGTCTTTTAATTAACAGAAAAAGTAACGGAACGAATGATGGTGCTGATGGTTTAATAACTCACAGAAAAAGTAGGCAATAAGAGATGATTCCGATAGTGTAATTCTTTTTATCCATAATTTCTCTCTGAAAAACACAAAAAATGAATCAGACACGTCTTGTGGGTGTCTTATCTTTGTTTGGACACTTGATAGCTTTGTTTTAAAAATACTATAATGAAACTGAATAATGGTTGTTTTCAAAAGTTTTAGTGGTACGAAGGATATGATACCCAGTAGACGACGAAATAAACTTATGCCGTTCAGAAAATGATCGTGTGGGTCGTATGAATAAAGTAAGAAATATTAAAGTATCCCAAAGTTTAAAGTTTTATATAAATATCTAATTTTGAAATAAATCAAGTATCAAAAGTATCAAATAACATGTAAGACATGTAGTTTTATAGGAACTTGTCACTTTTGTATTGAAATTACTACGGGACTTGCCTTGTATTAGAATATATTCAGAACATACATGTTCCATAAAATGTAAAACAACACGAAAGACGTACTGCATTACTGATATACCTTCAGATTTTTATATTTTGAATATTAAATATTTGTTAGATTAATAAAGGCATATTCAGGATATCTTAAGATATTCTTGAAAAAATTACAATCCGTATTGATTGAATTCATTACATGATTTTCCAATTTCTTATACTTTTTTTAGACATTCACACTGCCGTTCTCTCCCTGGAAACGCTTTTGCATTACTTAAGGGGGGTGCGGGCGTCCCTTACATACTAACCATCCATGAAACATGCACCCACAACTAAACTAAGTGAAATACGGACGCCCCAGGCGGGGTTTGAGCGGCGGCCGATTGAACCGCATTTCACCGTGATCTCGACTGACCGATACTGCCCCATCGAGGTCCCTAATTTATTATACTGATGTACATGTACTAAAGCAAAAAACTGAATATAGTTATTAGGTAATGAAACTAATAGTACTTACCCACTTAGTAGTAATATAACTAATTTTCACAAATTGTCTTTATCCTACAAAGATCCCAACAGTAAGCTGATGATTTTTAAGTGGTAGTAAATTCGGAATACACTGAGCAAAAATGTTGTAATTATGAGTAATCTGCTAAGTTGATTTTAAAATTTGTGCCACAGTAACTAGTTAGGATTATGAATATTGTATCTAAGTGTGTTGCTTTCACACAAAATTAGATCCTTACGCTTTTCATTAATTGTTACGAAATACCTCAGTATTGCAGAAGTTGTATCAATTTTGAAAATTACTACGGTATAGAGCATTATTTAATATTTGGCGGTCGCTTTTTTGCCAGATTCGGGCCCCCACAGCACCTAATGTAATATTTCTTTACTTTTCCCTGTTTTATTCATGAAGATATTGCAGGCGTAGACCCTAGTTTGCTTTGTCGAGTAATGAACAATTTTCATTAGAAGCTTCAAATCACTAGAGAAACAGTTGAAAAAATTGTGGTTAAAATTAGGGTATACATATAATCGCTTAACAAAAATTTCAAAGCGTGTGCAAAGTTAATACATGTATCACATTTTTAGTTTATTCAGATTTAATTTACATATAAATCCAATAAGCGTATTTTACGGAATGCTGTATTACCCAAGCAGTAAAATAATTGCTCCGCTGTTAGAAAAATTTCCACTGTTTCTCACAAATCTGTTTGTAAAGTTCAATTTTATAGCATTTTATTTCCTGAGGATGTATAGAGAATAAATTAACTTGTATTTGATTGAGATATAACGGTCATTACTTTTAAACTTTAATTTATATGCGAAATAAAAAATCATAATTCAAAAATTCAGTTGAATATTATTACTATACATTTACGATGTGTAGGATATTGATTTAATTAAAATGGAATTTAGTGCATATATGAACTGAAGTAACTTAAATTGAAACAAAATACATTACCAACATGTGATTAATACGTACCTAAGAAAATATGCAGGTACACTAGTACATAAATAGTTGTATTTTCTAGTGTATTAAACGGGTACCATACTTCAAGCGGCAAAATTCTTTTTTCAGAAAAGAATGGAACCGACGCCCAAGCAAAGAGAGCGCCTATGCAACAGCTAACGAAAATTCGATAAAGCTTTTGCGCTTTCATTGCACAATTCAATAGAATTTTTTCCTGGTCAGGGTGTTGCTGAGTTAATGCCAAATCCGTTAACATTTTAAGTGTTTCTTTAATTAATGTTTCTTTTTTAAGCCAATACCACATTCTAAATATGTATGCGGTCAACTCCGATACGATGTAGACGTTGTCAGTTATATCCGTAACCGTAAGATTTTCTTTGGTAACGAAAAATAAAATCGACCCTATGGGCACTAATACGATTAGTGTGACGTACATGAAAGCACAATAAGCCTTGTAAAATTTTGCCTTTAGTTTATTTTTTGGAGACCAGCAACCAAACAATTTCACATAAATCAAATTTTCTGATAAGTACTTTTTTACATCGACAGCCATTGTCACGGATGTGGTAGGAGAGAATTTTCGGACTGACAATTGGGTCACGCCATTTCTGTTATATACCCGAAACACAGTTTCCGTGGCAACAGAAATATAACAAAAGATAATTAGGGAATCTTCAAACGTCGGCATCAACTGAAAGAAATTATAAGAAACCAATTTTATTAATAGCTGAGTAATAATTATCTACTTATAAAAGTAAACAGTAAAAGTAGTAGTTAAAATTAATTATCCTGATAAAAGACGGTTTGAACAGTTGGTAGATTAACATTTTTAAACAATTATTATATAAATAATGCAAGGTAGTGTTAATTTCAGATGAGATGTACACATTAGTTGTTGGAAAGATCACTTATTGCAGTGTTAAGCAAACTAAAATCTGGTTCTACCACAAAGAAGAATTTAGAAAAATCTATCGGGTTTTGTGTTCCTAAAATTCTAAGGTCAGTAAACATAGCTTGGTTACGATTTTGCATTAAGAAAGGCACATGAGACAGTTTTGCTTGATGTTGGTCGTCTTTTAAGTACACCCAATATACACTATACCCTACACAAGCATATGCTGTTGAATAGATGCGTAATCTAATTAATACTACAATTCGCAATGAATTAATTTTCATTTCAATTTTAGCCTACAAAAAACATTAATATAACTTACAAATTATTTATACACACATAGTCATAATAAACATAATATATAATAATAACATAAAATAAAAATCACCGTTTATTACAGTTAGTTATTTATAAGAACTGTTTTCAAAATCCATACTTGTTTGAAAGCATGACCTTCAAGATATTAGTGCAAATGTCATACATATCTGTGTTTGATCTACGTGTTGTTCAATTTTTCGTTTTCGTTTATTTACATGTAAAGAAATTTATGTTTGTGGTCATAATGATTTTACTTTATTAACACATTAAAGTCCTTTGGCTCCACGACTTGCACCACTTAGGTACTCCAAGCATCGTTTCTATTGGTATAAGCAGTCCCAGGGGGAATTGTCTTGAGGGAGTCTGTTATCAATGTCTGTGTTGCCCGATTTTACTTCTTGAAAATAAGTTTCGGAGTCATATGATATTGGTATTTTTTTATGGTTCAACCTCAAAAAGAGGAGTTTATAAGGTATGAAAGTAGAAAAGGGACTTTAATTTGATGACGACTTTAATGATTATCATTGAATGGATTCCAAACATACTTAATTTATGTTTTGTATGAACAAAAATGTAACGAATTTGTAGATGGATACTATATAACATGAAAAGTCTTACGGTTTGATTTATATTTCATTGGAATTTATGAAAGCAAGTACTGCACCGTAAATGTTTTTGATTTACATTACTTAATCATACAGTTATCTATCTGACTCGCTAAGTCTTCTTTTTTAAGTCCATTTATTATTTTGTATAACAGAACTACTAAAGTATTTCTGCTTTGCTGATTTACTACTCCACAAGACATGAATTATACATTAAATTGTAATTAACAATTGCAATTCTAGGCATATGAATTCAAGGCATTGGATAATGTTTTTCAGCATTTTGTCTACGTTTTTCACTTTGATTTATTTTGTTTTTAGCTATTACTATATGATTGCTTTGGGATTATAGTTATCATCTGATAATTGCATTATACTGTTATATGATGCATAGCATTACCAGTTCTTGCTTATGTTTTCTAAAAGAAATGTTTAGTTTGACTGTTTCTTGTAGGTTTAAATCATATGACTATTACACACGACAAAACAATTATTTAAAGTCGTTGTTCATTAAAGATTTTAATTGATCATTCGTATACATGACAGAATTACCAGTATTTTAATCACTTTAGCTTTATCTGTTCCAAGTGAGGTAACCGTTAAGGTTTATACACCGCTAAATTAACTGATTAATAAATAACATTTAATATGTTTCTGAATTCATTTTGTTTTAAGTAAAGTCCTGTGGAAGTTGAGGCTTGAGTTGAGTGTGCACTGATTTTCTTCCGACAGAATAATCTTTGGCGTCGGAGCATGCGTTGATTGAATCTTCTTAATAATTTATATGATTACTGGAACTTCCAACTCTTATTGATATGGGTTTTATTTGCTGTTCCTCATACCGCACTTGCATAATTATGTTATTATCTGTCTCAATATTGGTTTGTAGAGGAGGACTGCAACTTCGTTTTTAATGCTGGCGTTCTGTTTATTGTTGGATATATCGCGATTTTGAATTTACATTTTCTAGCATTCAATGATATGTGCTATTTTTGTAACCAACCTCTAATAATGTTTAAACTTTTTTCTAGTTGCTAGATACTCGCGTTGTGATATGATATAAGTATCATCTGCAAACATTGATATACAGACAACGTCGGTAGTTGTTATATCATAAACTCTGAAGAAAATTGGCCCAAGAATTGAACCCTGTGGCACTCGCGCGGGGCACTTTATTACTTGACATATCATCCACTCAGGTGGAATTTCAATAGCTAGTAATGTGTATTGCATGCATTCATACCAAAGCATATCTAATGCCTGAGCAATGTCTAGAAAGGCTATGGAGGTCTATTTTATGTTTTCAAATTTCAAAATTCAGCTTTGAATGCAGACTATACGGTGGTACGCTCCGTATTCGTGAACATGCGCATATAGTCGTGCATAGATTACAAATATTTTCGAAACTGGTAACAACAAGATAGTCGGTATGGCTAATGGAAAATTTTTGTTTTTTGCACGGTATATGAAAAGGCAAGACATGAACAGTTTTCCAGATTTCTGGAAAATAGTCTAATCGTAAAGTGCCATTAAAAATACGTCTGCTCAAATTTTTCATTGCCACATTAGGGATTTTGTCATTTTCTGTGCATTTTTTATATTGTACTGGTTTTGTAATTGTTGCTATTTTTTACTGGAGATGCGGGTTTTATAATACCAGGCCTTGTTGAGAAGTTTCTTTTGAGCTGTTGTTTACTTTAAATTGCACAACCTATATCGTTAGTTGTGATATCTGTTGTATATACAGTGTTTATTAATTGTGATTATGCCAGTAGACTCATATGTACCATGTCTGCAATGAGTCACATAAAAATTGAACATGAGTTTATGTACATATTTTCCCTAAATGTTGTGTTTTCCTTTGACCCCTTTGTTTTGACTGTAGAACAACTGTGAAAAATAGATAATTTATACGCTAGGATTATATGCCATCTGGGTAATATGTAAAACCGGCATACTTAAACTTAGTACAAGTATAAATAAAAATAAAATGTAGTACTTGTATTCACTCTACCATATTTAAAAATCATTAATAATGAAAATATTAACATAATACAAACGGCCTGTACGATATATTGTATGTACTTTATACGAGGTTTGTTCAACTGAAACCCATCTTTGATCAACTGATTCAAATGACATTGGTTAATGTTAATAGTGTGTGTAAGCAACACATTAAGTTTCTGGCGTTTGAATTTGATTAGGACTTATAAAACTTCGATTTTGAAAGGGCGTTTATTATTGAAAATCCGTCCAAGTTTGATCAGCGTGTGGTCCTACAAATGCAAGCGCTGAGGATGTGCAGCCATTGTAGATTCATATGCGAATGCAAACAGTGTATGGAAATGCATGTATTGCATACCCAACTGTGAAGGAATTGTGTCGAAAATTTAAGAATGGGAAAGAGCGAACTATGGATGAGCCGCGACCAGATGCACGGTGTACTACATTAAGAGAAAGCAATATGGCATGTGTCGAAGACCTTATTAGAGAAAATCGTCGAATTTCAATTAGAGAAATTTCAGAAATTGTTGGTGTGAGTGTATGATATGTCCGTAGTATTGTTCGTGATCTGGGTTACAGCAACGTTTGTTCGAAATGGATTCCACATCTCTTGTCTAATGAATAAAAAAGCTCGCAACTGGGCTTATCTCTGCAACAGCTCACTGACAATAGACAAAATGGTGATGACTTTCTTCTGTCAATAGTTGCTGGTGACGAAACTTGGTGCCATTACTAAGAGCCATCCAGTAAATTATCGAAACATTTAAGTTCATCACCACCGAAGAAGTTTAAAGCACAACCTTCTGCAGGCAAGGTGATGTTAATATTTGTTTTTAACGATGCCAGACCCTTGTTGATAGAGTTTAAGGAAGCTGGAGTAAATGTCAATGCAAATCTGTACAATGAAACTTTGAACAAGCTTCATCAAGCAATAAGACGGAAACGTCGAGGAAAGCTTACGCGTGGGGTCAATTTTCTGCAGGATAATGCTAGGTCTCATGTTGCTAATGTGGTAAAAGAAAATCTTCAACGAAAGAAATGGAGGGTTTTAGAGCATCCACCCTATAGCCCGGATCTATCGCCTTGCGATTTCCATATTTTTGGACCACTAAAGAATGTGTTAAAAGGTCGGCTTCTGAGTCTGACGCAGAAATACAGATAGCTGTGGAAGACTTCTTCAATTAGCAGCCACAAGAATTCTACGAGCAGGGTATACGGCAGTTAGTAAAACAATGAGATAGATGCCTTAAGTGTGACGGTAATTATTTGGAATTAAATTGTTGAATACATTTTTTATAAAGCAAAGATAAATAAGTTAGAGAACAAACAATATTTTATTTTTCAACGTAAGAACCATTAACGCTTACACACTTATTCCAACGATTTTTTAATAACGCTATGCCTTCGAAAAGAAACACCTTTTGATAACTCTGCAAAATTCCACTTCACGGAGTTTTTCAAGTCTTCATTCGACAAAAACCGACGCTCTGACAAGTGTTTTTTGAGTTTTGGAAAGAGATAATAGTCACGGGGACGAGGTCGAGGCTGTACGGTGGATGTTGTAATTCCTCAAAGTCGCATTCATTAATTGCTTCTTTAACGATTCGTGCTTTATGCACCCTGCAGTTTTCGTGCAATTGTCAGGTCTTTTCTCGCGTATAGCTGCTTTCAGATTCATTATTGTTTCTTTGTAGACATTCCCCGTTATTATAGACCCTTTTGGTATGTACTCAACCCATATAATCTCTTCAGCATCCCAGAAAACTGTGGCCATCACTTTTCCCTTTCTTCGCCTTCTGGGGTGGTGGAGAGCCCTTATGAAGCCATTGCATGGACTTTTGTTGCGCCGGTGTGTCCCAGTGGTGTACCCAGATCTGATCCGCAATTACAATTTTAAAGAAGAAGTCTTCATCTTGAAATAATGCCGCGAACTTACCCTCGCAAATTTGTCGCCTGTACAATTTTTGTTCAGGAGTAAGCAGCCTGGGAACCCACCGTGCTGACAACTTGCTCATTCTCACATCTTCATGAAGGATTTTAATAACAGATGGGGGAAAATTTCACTATTTTAAATTTCTGCTATTTCAAGTTTTACTTTTGTAGTGTCCGAACAAATATTACAGTTTATACACATATCGGCATTTCAACTCATTGCGTAGACCGAACTCACACCGCTATAAACGAAGTAAATGTACTTATGCTACTTATTGTCAATATGTAGCTGAAATATTGTAAATAAAAAGCTGTTATGTCGTTGAATAAAACCACAGTCAAATCCCACAAAATAGATTTAATCTTGTTAAGGGTATAAAATGGTGTATTTTATACCTTTAACAAGAGTAAATCTATTTTGTGGGATTTGACTGTGGTTTTATTCAACGACATATCTACTTAATCCCATTTTGAGGTCTATGGACATTAATGAGTTTGTAAAAAGCTGTTATTAAAAATAAGATATTAAAAGTCTAGTGGAAAGGAGACTGTGGTTAAAGTAACTGTACAGAACCTTGAGGAAACCTCTGCAACATTTAAAACACTTAAATATGTATTTTGGCAACTAAGTTGCCATGTTCAGTAAGAACTTAGACTGTATAAAAAAACTTTAGCTGATAATATCTTCTGAAGGTAAATTCTTTGCCAAGTCAACAATGGAAATTTACTACAAGATATACAGCTTTAGAAATCAATTTTTTTGTACTCCTTTTTAATTTTGCGCTCAGTATTAAATACAATTGAATGTATTTAAAGAGAAGTGTTCTTTACCTGTTTGTTGCTTTGTATCTCTGAGAACTGAAATAACAATACTGTCAAAGTAAATTTTTTTCATAAAATTTACATCGGTAGCTATACAGCGAAATTTTGGTTAGTTAAAAATAATGCAGATAAAATTAATTAAATGGAATTTTAATATTAAATACGTCAGAACTGCGGTTTTGATGAAAGTTTGTTCCGACCAATTCCAGCTATTACAAGCTCTAAATTAATTTTTGTTTAATTACATATTTGAATAAGCAATTAAACAAGTTTCATGTTTCACTGTTTTCGAGGAGGGATGCGTTCGAGTTAAGTGAAGTTTCGTAAATAATTACTTCAAATCACAATGGAAAGTAAGATTTCTGATTAATAACATATGCAAATTTTGTTAATTGAAAATGTTTGTCAGTGGCGCATAGAAGTTGCTCATGTCGAATAACGAATTTTTAATGACTACTGTTTTTATATAAAAGAACCTTAAGAAAACTTCGTACCGCCACGTTATTTAGTACACCTTAACAAGTATGCAAGTTGCAATCCGCAGTAGGTGTTGATGAGCTTTGGCGATTGCACTCAACCAATTCGCGATTCAGCCGCATAAACATGGTGATTTATTACACCTATGATTTATGAAGCCAGGTCTTAATACTACGTTTAGTTTGCTCAATATATTTTCGCTTACAGTGAGAACTAGTAATTTTGTAAATCCCCAACTTTTCTAAGATGTTCGCCGTATCAATAGGGTGTCCCAACAAGGTCAGTTGAAGGACAGAATTTATCAAACAGATAATGAAAAACACAAGAAGCCGGAACTACGTCGAATTGAGATTAAAGAGCCAGCATGACGGGGGAGAACAAGGTCGCTTTAAAAGGCATATGTTTGATAATAATCATAAAAAATCAAGTGTTGTGCACCATATTCTCGAAAAATTCGATCATCTGAAGTTGTTCAATTGTTTTCAATTAAATAAATATGAGCCCACACATATTTACAAAAATAGGGAAGATCTACCCAACGAAGATTCAATTAATTTATTAAGAACAATCTCTTAATCATATAAGCTTATATTTGTTGGTAGATTAGTATTCGACTTTAATGGTTGATTGGTTACTTCGGTGAAAAACCTATCTTTAGAGGTTAACGTCAGCCAATGTTACTTTAGATATTGTAAAGTTTATCCGTTTCTAATAAAGATGGTAACTTAGTTGCCGGAATACATATATATATAGGTGTTCTAAAAACATGATTGATAAAGGGTTTTCCCGAAGTTTTCTACAGAGACCTCTTTGTTGAAGGTCTGGGGCTGAATTCTTAGTATCGGAACATCAGATTTTTAACGGCTGTTCTCCCTCGCAAGGCAATGGCAAGTCAGCGAGGCATTCTGCCTAGCAAATCTTCTCTGAATGAGAAGTGTTTACACTTCCCGTAATTCGGAGCCCACTTTAAGTTGTAAATCCCCTAGGTCTCTGGCACTTTAAATACGTAGCGTAGACCTAGAGGAGAAGGTCGTCACGTCTCGTAGGAGATACCGTACTCGAAGAAGAAGAAGTAAGATTTTAATAATATGAATAACTTAACATCTGGAATAAGTTGCTATTTATGTTCTGATTTTAAACTATAGTATATGAGTTAACTGAACAACTTTGGTTATATCGAATATTATAGTAGTAAACTTGTAACGTAGAAAATAAGCATATCATAACATTGCTTACAACCGATAATTCTTTGTGAAGGCTCATAGATTATCTGGAGTAGTGGAACTAAAGCTATAATTTTTTTTGGCACAAGTCTAGAATATTAAAATATTTTTATTTTCATTTTGAAATGAAGGTAAATTGTGGGAGAAATATATAACATTGTTTTTGATTTTGCTTGTAGTGTAGAAAAGTTCTGTGTTACGGTGCTATCTAAAAAATAAGCTTAATCGCGTTCGCTTTGAAACAAACTATTTCATAACAGAAATTGACAATTCGGGCTCCATAAAAATCGCGGGAAAATGGAGATGACTTTGCATATTAGGAAGTAATCAAAGACTAGCGGCTTTTACGATATATGTATGCCAGAGCGATTAGGTTTATTTTTTATAGTAGCTAGGTACCATATTATCAAACATAAATAGATCATGGTTTGTGGGTTGCATTCACATTAATTATACATTAATACATAACATTAAATTATTAATTAACGTATTTAGATATTTTAATGATACATTTTACAGATAATTGTTTTTGACGTAGCTAATGCTTACAGTTTTAAGTTTAAAGTGAAGTTTATATAAAGGAACATTCATTTATTTACGTATGGCAAAGCTATTCAGCTTATCTTTGTGTCCATAATTTTATGTATGTATTTGAATATAATATAATACGATAATCATCAACATTTCTCGTAAGGGTTGTGTGTGGAAAACCAAACGCATGTCTTTACTTGAGCCATAAAGCTTATATTATTTACTTTAGCTATTAAATAGTTATCAAAGTATGAGTTCAGTAGCTACATTTTTTTTATTATTCTAGATACCACAATATTTACTTTTAAATATTCTCAGGGACCGCGGTCTTCGTATACGTTTCTTAGTTTTTTTTTACATTGAAAATTATTGGTTGTTTTTAAATATGGGGCTTCAACGTAGTGATAGCTAGTGCAATTCTATTAATGAGAGATTTTGAAAGAGCTTACCTAGAATGGAAGCCCACGTCTGTCAAGTAATTCAAACACTCCCTTTTATCACGTTGATTACCATCCCTGCGTACGTTATGTTATGCATATTAAATAGTAAATATTGTGTGTTACACAATAATTGTAGTAACTGAATTATATATATTTAGTAACTATTAAATAATAGTAAATGTTATAAACTGTACGAAATGTTGCTTATATTGTATAAGGATAATTTGAAATTTATTTCTGGTGTGCGGTTATAGTGAACACTTTGTGAACTAAATAATTACAATCTATGCTCTCTTTTGTGACAAATTGCTAAATAAAGATGAAGTAAATTGAAATAAACACTAGATGATGCCAATTCTTTATTATCATTTCATTTTATAGTATTGTGTATCATAGTACAGTACAGTGTTAGGGTGCTATATTGTGAAGTGCAAACGATAAATTAGAAAGAATGTTGCTAGAAACGTGTGTACTTTAAAACAAGCTGTTCAAATCCATATTATGTTTTCAAATCTAGAGCGAATTCTCGTTGCAAGTTGGCGTTGGTGTGTATTAAATGCTGCAGTACAGCAAATAAAGAATAAGCCCCTCGCAATATCTGAAATATTGAAGTGCATGTATTTAGTTATAGTAGTCGCATTTCTAATACTTGTATATTATACTTACCCGAGTAAAAGTTTCCAAAGATAAGTCAAAAAGCTTTGCAGCACGTACACGTAATGGTCTCTTGGAACGTTCCATTAGCATCATTAGAGCTTTCTTCGATTTTGGACCATAGTTGTACCAGTTACAGGAATATACTGAGTCCATTAGGCTTAAACTCTAAAAAATGTAAATATTAATTTTAGCTTTTACATACATAAAACTACTATTAAGCTAATATATTAGACAATAAAAATTGATTCATGATTCTGGCAAAAACATATTATTTTTTGATTGGTGTAACACTGATTTAACAGAAAAATTAATTTCTACACCCAGCTGAGAGTATTCGGAAATTTGTTTAAACGTTAAGAAAAATTCGCAGCTGTTCTATAATCTTCCATTAAATTTAAATAACCGGATTTTGTTTGAACTACTGCTATTTACAGTATTATTACAATTACATAAGTTTACATTTGAATTAATTTAGGCAGCAATGGGTAGACAGGATGTAAGTAAATGTATCAGTATAGTTAATTCAATGGTATTTGTGAGGGTATGGCATTTTTCACATGGGTAGATGGACACCCTTCTATTGACTATACGAAAGTGTTCTAGTCTTTAAAACACCCATACCTCTGATAAACACTTAAAGAGCAACAAGTGAAAACTAAACACATCAAATTTATCAAAAAGATTTACGAAATCACCGAGGCTTACAGAAAGTTGGAAAGAAGGAGACAAGGAGACACACTAACACCAGCACTATTTAATGTTGCGTTGCAAAAAGTTTTTACAAATTTAACTTAGGAGAACCGGGCAATAAATATAAGTGGCAAACAGTTATCAAGCCCCAGGTTTTCAGACGTTGTCCTTCATCAAAGAAAATAATTGAAAATGTAAATTGCAAACTAAGTGAAAAACTATGAAGTTTGTCTACATATAATTTTTCAGTAACACATATCGTAACCAATACAAGATATAACATTATAAAGATAAAAATTCGAACACTGTAAATAATTACGGAAAGTAGGTACCTACGATATTTGGGTCAGATAATTTTCTTTCAAAACAAACAAGAGAAGGATATACAGCGTGAATAAAAAGTAAGGAACATCGATGCTACAGCCTTAAATAATAACTTTACGAAAAAAAGTTTCTAACAAAAGTTTCCTATCAAGTTATTTGTCACAATTTAGAGTTTTTCATTTTTTTCGATTGTCATATGTTTTAGATATTACATCGACATTTTTTTTAAAAGGCAAGCTATACTTTTTATGCCATGACCAGTTAGTGCTTTTTATTCTCTATCAGCCATGTAAAAATATCATACATTTGCATAATATAAACTTCAAGAACAATCACGAACATTTATTTTTGTCATTGGTAACATTTTTCATCAGGTACACTTACTCATATTGCAACAAAAGACAATAGCAGGTCCACAAATTAGTAAAATAGTTTCAAATCATATTTAGCATCAATTTAAGAAAGCAAATGTTCAAACTGTTCGCCATTCACTGTCTGACAGTGGGCAATACGGTCAGAAAATCCTCAACTGGCATTTTGAACTGTAGCAAGTGATATTGCTCGTATATGCTCGCGGATACCAATTTTTAGATTTTCCAAATTGTCTGGTCTGTTTGTATACACTGTACTTTTAAGATGGCCTCATAAAAAGAAGTCAAGCGGGTTTAGATCCGGAGATTGCGCTGACCACTGAATATTTCCTCTTCTTCCTATTCACATATTTGTAAAAATTCCATCTAAATATTGACAAACATGAATGCCATAATGAGCTGGAGCACCATCTCGTTGCAACTAAATTCTATCGTTGGGCGTGTCCGAATTTTCTGCATTTGGAAATAAAAGAGCAAATGCGGGAACAAGTTCAAATCTCAAAAAAATCCAAATACCGATCAGCATTTAATGTGTCATCGAAGAAAAAAGGAATAAGAAATCTGTTTCCTGTCATTCCCGCCCACACGTTTACTTTTTGTTGATACTGTGTGTGTAATTCTTCCATCCAATGTGGATTATGTCGCGACCAATAACGGGAATTGTGCCGACTTACAGCTCCATTTAAAGAAAATGTGGCTTCGTCGGAGAAGATAATAGAATTCACAAACTGTGGGTCGTTATCACACCTGTACAAGGATGAAATTTTTCTGCATGTAAAATATTCAGTACAGTTCCTTGACTAACAGTAGAGTTCAAGGATGAGGATTTTGGGAAACTGTAAGCATAATGTCCAACATTTTATCGTCTGTTGCTATTTTTGGACGACCAATTTTATTAAAATCTTTGACGTGGCGCGTTTCTTTAAATTTTCTATTAATTTTGGTTATAGTGGACCGCGTAAGAGGTTCATGATTTGGATGTACGGCATTAAATAAAGCGCACACATCGTCGTGAGTTCTCTTTTTATCACTGTACCCGATCATCATCAAAATTTCGATACGTTCAGTTTCTGTTAAATGTGCCATGATTAGAAATTCATATTTAACACAGGACAGACTAAATTTTAATCACTTATTAATGCTAACTGTCACCGAATTGACATTACAGATTTGCATTTGTTCAATTTTAAACATTTTCCAACAATTGCCTACTATTGTCTTTTGTTTATCTTGCAATAAGTGTACCTGATGAAAAATGTTGCCAGTGATAAAAATAAACGTTTATCGTGATTGTTCTTGACATTTTTATTATGCAAATGTATGATATTTTTACAAGGCTGTATAGAGAATAAATAGCACTAACTGGTCATGCCATAAAAAGTATAGGTTGCCATTTAAAAAAATGGCAATGACGTCATAGCTACAACATATCACATTCGAAAAAAAAAATGTAAAACGCCAAATTGTGGCAAATAATTTGATAGGAAGCTTTTGTTAGAAACTTTATTTCGTAAAGTTATTATTTAAGGCTGTAGCATCGATGTTCCTTACTTTATTCACCCTGTATATATGTGTATATATATTGTTATGATAAATATATGAGCAGGCCATGGAGGTACCATCGCTGCACAGCATGCAAGTATAAGAGCATACTTTATTTACGCATCTCTTTACTAGGTATTTATGTATTTATAAATTTGTAAAATGTTTGTCTTATTGGAGGTGGCATTGGAATCATTAGATTCGTAGTAAGAACGTGAACGCATAACACGTGATAAGAGAGTGAACTCCAATAGGATAAATATCATAAATGAGAGGGTTGTTAGGGTAATGGATAAACAAGGGTTAAAAAATAATTATTCAAGTTCTAGTAT